>BDUI01007200.1:38534-51930 GCA_002335545.1 Apodemus speciosus
GGGGGGGCGCTCTAGTCATCATAGCCGGGGCCAGCAGAGAGGGTCACACAGTAAGCCCGTCTCCACAGATTACAGAAGGAATACAAAAGGCCGATGTAGAGTCCCTGGAGATTGCAGATGCTCATGAGAGTACAAGACCCAAACCAGCAGCGGAGAGAGAGCGGCTGGGGGCGGGGCGGGGGGCGGGGCCTGCAGCGCTGAGTCCAGTCACAGAGGTGAAAGGGCAGAGTAAGTCCAGGCACAGGAAAGGTCAGCAGGCTTGAAGTCCGCAGTTGGGTAGGCTGTCTGAACRGGAGGTGCTGAGCTAACTGGAAGCCACAGAGACAACCCGTCCTATCAGTCTTCATTTGTACACGAGGTGCTAAGTGAAGGCTAGAGGTCATGGGTGACCTCGCAGGGGTCCAAATGAAGGAGTCAGATACTTTCCTCAGTCTGGTAYGTACAAGAAGTTCTTGGACCTAATGGTGGTGGTGGCGGTGGTGGTAGTAGTAGTTGTAGTTGTTGTAGTAGTAGTTGTTGTAGTTGTTTTTGTTGTTATTTTGAGTCAGGGTTTCTCTGTGTATATAGCTTTACTGCCTTGGAACTCTGATATATAGACCAGGCTGGCCTCGAACTCACAGATCCGCCTGCCTCCACCTCCTGAGTACTGGAATTAAAGGAGTGCGCCCRGCTTCCTGGTAGGGCTTTAAAAGAGCCCACATAGTCACAATWCACTCAGCTAGGGTGGCACCCGCTTGCTCTTCAGGAATAAGTCATTTTGTCAGTCTGGGCAACTTGGTTGGTACTGAACCGGACTGTGAAGTTTGTGAAGCCAGCGAGGGGTTGCCACCAACCAGGACTCTTAGTCTCATGACTAATAAAAATTAGAAATGGAAGCTAATTTGAGACCTGTTTTACTAAAGTTTAAAAGCATAGTGGAAGGCAGGTGACAATCCTGGTAGCCACAGGGAGGAGAGGTGGAGAAAAAGCCATTCCTTTAAGTTCAGCATGGAGTCGAAATTGGGATAGCTCTTTAAGAAAGGGGAAAACATCCCCTGGAATGGAAGACTGATGGGTCTCTGTAGGATAATGAAAGCTCCCAGTCACACCGTGCTCTGCCCAGCTCCTGCTGGCATCTCATGGGCGTGTCTTGTGTGCTCTGTTCACATGATCCTCTGAGAGAGAGGGCTTTCTAGGCTCGCTCTGGATACATCTTTTCCCAGTTGTTACTCTGTCACTCAGGGAGTAAGTTAGAGCAAGGCACAGCATGATCGTAACAATTACAGTGAAGYCAGCACAGGGTCAGGAAGAGAAAGTAAGTACTATTGAAAAGGACTCACGCGAACAGTCAGTTTCTAGAAATGGAGAGTGAACTCAACAGATTTTAACATTTATAAGATAGAAGTCCCGCCCCCAAATAAAAGCCGTATTTCTACTAACTAGATTTATTAGTGTATTGTGGGTATTTTTTCATTTCCTTTATAGATCTCTAAAACTGTGTTGTAGCCTTTTTAACTTATTGGTTCTTTGTGAATTTCACACCGTGCACCCCAATCCCACTCATCTCCCCCTCCTCTCATACCCACCCTCCACCCTCACAACCTTCCCTCCCCAAGAAGAAAAAAATACTCACCGTGGAAGCTGTAGTGTGTCCGTGTGTCCCACTGTACAGTCTATTGTTTGTAAGTCTTTGCTTGCAAATATTCATGGCAAGGACCTGGTCTGGTATGAGGCCCCTGCCTTCTGCTGCTCTATCAGATGTCCTGTCGTTGCCCTGTGTCGTGGAGAGCCCGTAGTTTGGGATCTGTAGGACTGGCCTCTCATGCACTCCAGCAGGTCGTCCATTGATAGGGTAGATGTTGGGGTGGGCCAGTACAAAAGCCCTGGGGGCTGGACCTGAGAGGCATCTACAGACACTTTATTCTGAAAGACTACTTTTCTCCTTAAAATTAACCTGTTAGTTTGTAACTACACTGTAACATTCTGCAAATGCTTTGAACACTTGATCCATTAGTTTCTTACATAAGAAAGTTTATAAATTGTACAGTCTACAACTCTTGTTGCATTATAACAGAACCATGGCTTATAGCTAGCTAGACTTTTATCTTAAATACCAGGCACGCCCCTTTAATCCCAGCATTCAGGAGGCAGAGGCAAGCAGCTGTCTGTGACATCCTGGCCAGCCTGGTCTACATAACTAGTTCCAGGTCAGACAGGAGCAAGACAAGAAGAACCTGTCTCAGAAAGGGAGGGAGGGAAAGGAAAGAAAGACTTTGTTGTTAACTACAAAGGAAAATGGGTTTCATCATGATGTTTTACACAGGCACAGAACGTACAGGAAAAGCCCATGTATCACGTATGGTGGTGCCGAAAAACGAAGAACAGCCCTATAATGTGGGATTCACCTCGCTGAGTATTTTTCTTCCTGAGCTCCTTTCTGACCACACTGGTGACTGTTGGGTATTTTAGAGCTGACTAGCCACTAGTAAAAGGTGGTCTCAAAGCTATCACTGGGCTGCTAACAGGGAACTTACATAAATATGCTATGTCATAATTGAGTAGAAAATATTAGTAAGTATAGGATTATAATACATGGTGGCAAATGGCAAAATATAAGCCTGAGGCAGAGAGAGCATGAACTGTTGAAACCTCAAAGCCACACCCAGCAACATACTTGCTCCAGCAAGGCCACACCTAATCCTTCCCAAACAGTTCTGCCAACTGAGGAGCAAACATTAGCCTTTGGAGGCAGTTCTCATTAAAACTACCACATAGTTCTTTAGACTCAGGGAGATTTAGAAACCTTATAGGATTAGACCTTTTATATATATTCATACACACACATAATAACACATAATAGGATATATATATATATAAATTCTATAGTAATTTATCCCTTTTCTACCTATATGAACTGGGCAAGTTATAAGACATAACTTATAACTTCAGCAGCCTTGGTTTCTTTATCTATGAAATGTTAATAA
This sequence comes from Apodemus speciosus, assembly GCA_002335545.1. Classification (NCBI taxonomy): domain Eukaryota; kingdom Metazoa; phylum Chordata; class Mammalia; order Rodentia; family Muridae; genus Apodemus; species Apodemus speciosus. The sequence continues at coordinate 41,498 of BDUI01007200.1, forward strand.
TATCAGGTAGTGTTTATATAAATTAAATTTATTACTATATAAGATTCCAGTATGTCCTTGTTTTTTATTGGTTTTTAGTTTTTGAGACAGATTGGCCTTTTACTCRTAAGAGATCTGCCCCTGTCTCCCAAGTGCAGGGATTACAGGCACAAAGCATCATAACCAGTATAGCTTCTTAGTAGGAGAAATAAGAGTTTATTTGGATTACAGCTTCAGGCTACAGTCAGTCTCTTACTGTGGAACTGACATTTTCCATTTTGAACGATAACTTTGACAAGTATAATATTCTTGCTTCATGCTTATTTATTTTCAGGGTTTAAAATATTTCATTCCGTGTTTTTCTGGCTTTGTATGTGCAGTGACATTTTTCTCATGCCCCTTCTAGTGCTGAGCAGAAGTTTTTACTTTGTATTTTTAACATCCTGATTGTTATGTGTTGTGGAAAGCTTCTTCTCTGGTCATATCTATTTGGAGTTATATATGGTTCTGGTGTCTGCGGTGTCCAAATTGAATCTAGATCCTCTGGAAGAGCAGCACTGATCATTAATTCTTTTTAAAAAATGAGACTCTGAATTCTTTTCAGACATTTCAGCACTCTCTGATTTTGGATTCCATTGTAGGGGAGTTGGCCAGTTGTGTTTGGGTCATAGCTGATGAGTTACCTTTGGTAGGTTTTGCACTTTGGTTGAAATGGACTTGCTTTCAGTTTTGACTTTCCTCCCAATTCCTCTTGGATGCCTTGTTTGCTCTGAGTCTTTCTGGTGGGCTGACTGCATAAAGTTCAACCTTGGGGACTTGTGAAAATTAGAATTGATTATAAAGTAAAATCATTGAGGTGGTCTGTATCAGGAAGGAACAGAACTTAAAGAATGAATATATATATTTACATATATGTAGTGGGTTTATTAAAATGGATTAAAGGCTGTGGTCCATCAGTGGCTGTCTACCAAYAGAAGATCTAAGAATCCAGTATTGTATGTCAGAATCCTGAAGAAGTAGGCTCTAATGCCAGTGAAGGAATAAACTTGCAGTGAAAACCAGCAAGCAGACAAAAATCAATTCCTTCTTGCATGCCTTTTATATAGGCTACCAGGTGGCTCTTCCCACCTCAAAAGATCTGGATTAAAGGTGGGTCTTCCTATTTCAAATGATTTAATTAAGAAAGAAATCTGCCGAGCAGTGGTGGGACACATCTTTATTTAATCCCAGCACTCAGGAGGTAGAGACAAGTGGATCTCTGAATTTGAGACCAGCCCGGCTTACAGAGTTCAGGATAACCAGGGCTACACAGAGAAAACCCTGTCTCAACCTCCCACCWTCGCCCCCTCCAGACAAAAAGAGAAAAGAAAAAGGGGAGAAATCCCTCACAGGCACATCCACTTGCTTGGGTTTTAGTTAACTCCAGATAGAATTAGTTGACAACCAAAAATATCCATCACAAGTCCACCCCACCTTGACACACAACTATATCTCCTTAGGTCATTTCTAATTTCCCAATGTAAACCATAACCAAGCCATAATTACACCTAACATAATGTAGCTATCCCATCTATAATCACAAACATTATATATTTAAGCAAGTCATAATTATGCCTTAAATGATAGAACCCTCATACAACCACAAATACATTATAAATTTTAGAAGAGATGGCAATATCCCTTGAGGGACATTCCTTTAGTATCTCATACATAAATATGATAACCACTGATACTCTCTTAATTGATGTCACATTGCATGAAAAAGAAATCAAGGAAAGAAAACACAAATATCCGTGCCAATGCATTCTTGCCAAAATGTGACAGAAATACTCATGTCAACTATAAGCCTTGTTTCTGTAACTGGTCATGTGGCCTTAGCTGGTATTTATAACTATCTTCCTCTATTACCCATTCTGTATTTGATCCACCCTCAGCAAGCACTTATTAAGCAGGTCTTGGTTTTTTTCCTGGAGGAGTGACTCATACCTTCATTCCTGAAGGGTCTGTGCCTTTTGTCATCCTGCCTGGATTAGGATGTTGTAGTTTCCTGTTGACTAATCACAGGTCCTGCCTGGTAACACCAAGAGACTGCACTAAAGGATCTCCTGYACTCCAGACGTCGTCTTTCTTAACCTCCATTGTAAGAAGCAATCTAATTCCCCCCTGGCAGTCTGGACCAGTCACTCCTCCTAACTCTGTCAATTCCTTTCTTAACCTATTAGCTTAAGGGYATCAGAAGCCAAAGCGCCTAGGGTGAGTCTGAGCTCCCAGCTCCATGTAATGCCTATAGTGACTCCAGGCAGGAGCACTCCCCTCTTGGGAACCAAAATGTCTAGACCAGCGAAATTTAAGGTCATGGAAATAGGAAGCCAAACTTTGCCTAATGGATCACTAGGGTTGATAGTGAGTCATTGCCTTTTCCTTCCTGCATCTGTGGATCATGGCTATGGGAGAAACCATACCATATATTAGATACTGATTCAAAGTGTATAGTGTCTTTTGTAGAGTCGTGCCCCAGCCCTTCAGGCTGCTGCCACCTAACTGGAGCTCTAACTCTGTCCTCAAAAGGCCATTCCATCTTTCTCTTAGGCCACCTGCTTCTGGATAGAAGCACATATTAATTCCATGTGCAGTGGATTCCATGATTGTGGGCCCACTGTTACACTTTGGCTGTGAAGTAAGTTACTTGGTCAGAAGCAGTGCTCTGTGGAAAACCATCACAATGGATACAGCATTTTGTAAGTCAGCTTGCCACCATGTGACTGGCAGGTCACCCTCGGGAATGATGCCATTGTTGGTCTCTGCTGTTGGAAGATCTGGCACTCAGCAGCTGTAGCCAAGTGCAATCCATGTTGTCCAGCTCATGTATAACCCCCATCCCTGCCGTCATGGCCCATTGTCAATGCCAGGAATGGCTGGGAAAAGAGATAGGCCGTCCACAGAACAGTTCATCCTATCCACTTAATTATTGAACTCCCCTGTGATGGTCACCCTCTGATGAGCATTTACACGGGATACAGGTATCTTCACACCCTTTGCCATTTGCAGAAATCTGCCCACACACTTCTTCCCCAGATGTCTTTCTCACCAGTCATACTCATTCCACGCCCCTGACCTCCAGCCAGTCTGTTGGCTACAGTCCGTGAACCAGTGAACAACTGTATTATCTGGCCATCTCTCCTTCAGAACAAGATGCATGTTCGTGTGTACTGCCTAAAGTTCTGCCCACCGTGAAGGTTTCCCTCCACTGGTGTTTTTCAGGGTTGTCCCAGAAACGGGCAGTAAGGCTGCAGCTGTCCACTTCTGAGTGGTGTCTGTAGAGCCTGCAGAGCCATTGGTAAAGCAAGCCCTGGTCTTCTCTTCCAGTCCTAAGGTACACCCTGTGAGGCTGTAGGCACACACTTAGCAGCAGATAGCATTGTGACGGGAGGAGAAAGCATGGGCATTTAYACAACTTCTTCACGTAACGTGATTGTGCCTTCAGGACCTGCGTGGGCCCAATTATGTATATACCATTTCCCTTGATAGGGGATCACTACGGTGTACATAGTACTTGATTTGGTGGGTCAGAGAACACTCAGCTCATGATAGGCAGCTCAGRTCACATGATGACTTGTGGCCTCTTGTCAAACATTTAGTTTCCACTGAGGCCCAAAAGCAGRCCAAGAGCCATCTCTCAAAGGGAGAATAATTGTCCGCAGACAATGGAAGAGCCTTGCTGCAAAATCCCAAAGGTCTTTTCTGTGATTCAGCTATCGGGGCCTGCCAAAGGCTCCAAACAGCATTCCTCTCTGCTACTGACACCTCAGGTATCATTGGGTCTGCTGGGTCATGTGGTTCAAGGGTTAGAGCAGTTTGCACAGCTGCTGGGACTTGTTGAAAGCCTTCTCCTGTTCCTGGCTCCACTTAAACCTAACAGCTTTCCAAGTCACTTGGTATATCGGCCGGAGTAACACGCTCAAGAATGTGCTGTCTCCACAATCTAAATCAGCCTCCTAAACATTGTGCTTCTTTCTTGGTGGTAGGAAGAGTCAAATGCGATAACTTCTCTTTCACATTAAAAGGAATACCTTTGCATACTCCATACCAACCAAGAATTTTATTGAAGTAGCTTAAATTTTGGTTGCATTTATTTCCCGTCTTCTGGGTTACATGTTACATGGTAACATATGGGTTACCAACAAGTCCAGAGGGGTTGCTGGAGACCTGATCATATCCATATATGTTCCTCTAGGAGTGCCTCTGGTATTAAAATGTATATAAGTCAGGGTTCTCTAGAGGACCAGCCTAGAGTGTGTGTGTGTGTGTGTGTGTGTGTGTGTGTGTGTGTGTGTAACTCCTATACATTTTTATCTATTTACTGTCCATCTATCTGAATAGCTTATAGGCTAAAATGATCTGGTTTAAGGTGTATCTCACCACCTCAGAAGATTCAGATCAAAAGTTGGTCTCCCCACTTCAAATCATTTAATTAAGATAGCCCTCATAGGTATGCCTAGCAGCCCSGGTTTTAGTTCATTCTAGGTGTAGTCAAGTTGACAACTAAGAACCGCTGTCACATGGTTCCATCATGGCTAGGCTAGGTGCCAACAGCAGAGAGGGGGAGCGGCCCAGAGCACAAAGGTAAACAGATGGAGCAAAAACCTGCTCACAGTTTCAACTCTTCTGGGCTAGGACTTGGGCTGCCAAGGRCTGTGGTCAGAGTCCCTGGTCTCAGGTGACCCGTGGAATACTGGAGTATGACATGTTGGCCCTGCAGGAGCCAGAGTCAGAGCCTAGTACCAAGGTACTCTCTGGATCCACCGGAGATTGCCACTGATTTTTGTGTTAACTGTATCCTGGCCTTCGGGGAAGGTATTTTCAGACTTGAGAGTTCTCTGTCAGTCAGTATGGTCTCCTGTCTGTGCAATCGTAACATCTACAGATAAGGACACGTGCACTTCTTCTATCTGTGTTCCACTTGCTGCTCAGGTCTTACTGCCCCAGCTCGGACTAGATCGAATAGATCGCACTTTAGTGGAAATGCTTTCAGTTTTGCCTTCTCTAGTGTGGTATCCGCTGTAGATTTGTTGTGAGACCTTTGTTATGCTGAGATGTGCTGCTCCAGTTTTTAGTGTCTTCAAGGGTTTTTGTGAAAAGCCTTGTCACATCTGCTAAGATGATCGTGTGATTTCTGTTCTTGAGTCCATTTATCAGATGTATTATTTACTGATTTGCTTATACTGAACTATCCCTGAATCTCTAGAATAAAGCCGATGTGATGGTGGTGAAATTGGCAAGCATCTTATTGAATTTTTTGGTGGTAATGTTATGTGGGGTGTGTGTGAGAGAGAGAGAGAGAAAGACAGAGAGAGAGAGAGTGAGTGAGTGTGTGTGTGTGTGTGTGTGTGTGTGTGTGTGTGAGTGTGTGTTTCTGTGTGTGTGTTCATCAGAAAGATTGCTCTATAGTTTTCTTTTTATTCTTCTTTTATCTGGCTTAGGTATCAGGGTAATAAATACTAGCTTAATAAGAGAAGTTTGGTAACATTCATCTCTTTCTATTTTATAGAACTCTTTTAAAGATATTGATGTTAATTCATCTCAAAAGGCATCACTTCAGACAAGGGACTAATACCTAGAATTTACGAAGAATTGCAGAAATTAAATACCAAGGTATCATGGTTTGTATATGCTTGACCCAGGAAGTGGCACAATTAGAAGGTGTGGCCTTGTTGAAGTAGGTTTGTCGCTGTGGTCATGGGTTTTAAGACCCTCATCCTAGCTGCCTGGAAGACAGTCTTCTCCTAGCAGCCTTCAGATGAAGATGTAGAACTCTCAGCAACCTCTGCATCATGCCTGCCTGGATGCTGCCATGCTCCTGCCTTGATGTCAACGGACTAAACTTCTGAACCTATAAGCCAGCCCCAATTAAATGTCCTTATAGGAGTTGCCTTGGTCATGGTGTCTGTTCACAGCAGTAAAACCCTAACTAAGACACAAGGGAGTAAAACCACTAATCAACAAATGGACAATTGTACTGAAATAGGCAGTTTTCAAAAAGCCAAAGTGCAAATGGCCAATAACTGGTTTGAAGGTGTGTGCTATCCGTAGACAGCAGTGAAATGCAAAATGAAAACTACTTCAAGATTCTACCTTAACCCCACTCTGAATGGCTGTCATCAAGAAATCTGCCATCAGTGTTAGAGGATAGGAAGAGAACGGAACCTTATTCATGGTTTCAGGAGGTACAACTTAATACAGCCATTGTGGACTTCAGTTTGGTGATTTCCTCAGAAATTCAAAATAGAACTACGGTGGGCCCCAGGTATTTCCCTCCAGGGCACGAGTGCAGAGATCTCCATTTTCTGCCATAGAGATATTTGGACCTCTGTGATTGTCGCTATAGTCACCGTAGCAAATAATTGGGATCAACTTATTTGAAAATGAAGTTTTGTGTGTTTATGAGCACTGCTCTAAGGAGGAATGAAGTCTTAAAGTTTGGAGTGAAAGGGACAGACTTGGACTGTGTAACAGAGGCTGAACTCTCAGTAGTAGGTTTCCCTGTGGCCTTCCCAAAAGCCTTTAGTGTTAGCTCTCCCTTGCTCATTACCTCCCCCGCCCCCTATGTTTCTACTGTCCCCTTCTCCATGATATAATATTCTAGTTTCTTGGTAGATCCTCTCCTCTTTACACCTAATCGCCCCCCCCCCCCCAAGTACCTTTACTAGGTACCTAACCTCTGTGGCTGTTTGGAGTGTAGTACAACTGAAAGCTTAAAAGCTAACATCCATGTATAAGAGAAAAAGACATAATATTTGTCTTTCTGGGTCTGGGTCACCTCACTCAGGATGATTGTTTCTAATCCGGTCTATTTACTTGTAAATTTATAATCTCATTTTTCTTAACAGCTGAATACTGTTCCATTGTGTAGATGCACCACATTTTTGTTCTGCATTCATCTTTTGTTTGACATCTAGGCTGTTTCCAGTGTCTGGCTGTTATGATGAGAGTAAGAAATGATCTCTGGAAGAGGATGTTCCTTTGGGTATGTCCCTGACTTAGTCGGGGTTCCGTGAAAAGACTGTGACCAAGACAACTGTTTAAGAAGGAAGCATTTAATGGGGGCTGGCTTGCTGTTGGAGAGGCTTAGTCCATTGTCATCACGGTAGGAAGCATGGTGACCTGAAGCTGGGTGTTAGAGCCCAGACAGAGACCTTTACATCTGATGCACAGGAAGAGAAAGGGGAGAGGAGGAGGGGGAGAGAGAGGTGAGGCAAAGGGAGAGTGCAAGYCTAGGCCTGGGCTTTAAAATCTCAAAGCCAGCCCAAACGACACAACAAAGCCACGCCTGTTTCAAAAGGGCCACACCTTGTGATCTTTCTAATCTTCTCAAAAGGTTCTCCCYGTGGAACTGTTCATCTAAATAGATGAATGAGCTATGGGGGCCATTCTTATTCAAACCTCGACAATGCCCAAGAGGCTGTAGATGGATCTTGAGGCAAATCAAGTTTCAGTTTTGTGAGGAAACTCCACAYTGATTTCCTTACCAGCTTGCACTCCCACCAGCAATAAATGTTTCCTTTCCGCTTCCTCCTCACCAGTGCCAGCTCTGTGGTTGGCTTTATTGATCTTGGCCTTGAGTAGTTTAATTTATAATTCCCTGATGGCTAAGGATTTCTACCATTCGTGTTTAAATTTTTAATACTCTCCGTTTAGTTCAGTGACCCCATTTTTAACTGAGTTGTTTTCTTGAATTTTTTTAGTTCTTTATTCTAGGTACAAAACACTCGTATCAGATAGGTAATTGGTAAAGATGTTTCCGCATTCAGTAGCCTGCTGTGTTGCCTGAATCGTGGTGTCTTTTGCCAGAAGGTTTTGAGCTTCGTGAAGTCACATTTATTAATTGTTAGCCTTAGTGCCTTTTGTGTGCCAAACGAGTTGAAGCCTTTCCCCCATGTTTTCAGGGTTTTAGGTTAAGGTCCTCAGTCTCATTTGGAATTGAGTTTTGTGCATGATGATAGATACTGTGGAACTATAGAAGATAGAGTGGCAATGGAAGGAGAGGTAGACAGGCTCATTGTGACGAGGCTACACTCCTGGGAAACTGTTCCCCAGACACACTGTCTCCTGCCTCAGCCTCTGTGTGTGCYAAAAGCTCTTCCAGAATACCTTCCATTTTTCCTCTACCTGGGCAAACGTTTCTGATGCCTTCTCCGCACTGTGGAGGAAGCTGCGTCCCTGTTAACAGTTACTCATAGATCTCTCTTCCAGAACACCCTGACGTCCACATTTCAGTTCCCTGGTGGACATATAAGTGAGAGTGAACAGGCAGCATTCTCCTGGAATGGTGGAAGGGTCAGAAAATGTCTGGGTGTGTGTGAGTAAATACAGACTGAGTTGATTAGGAAGTGTGCCAGGCTTGTAGCCTTCTGTTGTTACTTTTGCAAAAAAAAAAAAAAAAAGCAAGACCAGGGTCCTTAGATGGCTGGGGGGGGCGGGGGGAGGGTGGCAGCCTCTGTGGCAGCTCATGACCTGAGCTTGCTCTCTAGAAGCAGCTCCTTATTGTCCTCTGACCACACACATGGACAGACACACACGTGCAAGTAAATAATTACGACAATAATAATGATAAATTTTCAATTAGGAAGGATCAAAGTATATGAAGTTTATTGTCTGTGAATAAAAAACATTAAGACACCGTCCTAAGGATTGTGTGTTAGTGAATGTAAAAGCATAGTCATGCTTCCTGGGACTCCAGAGGGCTTTAATGTGATCAGGAGTCAGGATACTACCAGCTGTTTCCTTGGCTCAGCAGATGATTCCAATTTAGTTACTGAGCTACTCAAATGTAGACAGACGTGTGCTGGTAATTTTGATCTCATTCCTGGCCTTTGTATTGTGGCTACTGTCTAACCCTTGGCTATTTCTAATACCTTTTTTCTATGTATTCTAAAGAATAGTAGCTTAAATGTGATTTTTTTCCTCCCATTTTTTTCAGAACCCATGATTAGTTTAAGTTGATTTTGAGAGAAATTGCCTTCTTCTGTAAACAACCTCAGAGAGACTCTTGGACACTGATGTGGGATGTCTGGAGTTGTGATGTTCCCATCATCTGAATTCTTTGTTTTAAACACTAACTGCCACAAAACACTCAGGGGAGGCAGGATCAATTCAGAACCAATACAGCAGTGGCTTCTAGTTTGATGTGATCTTCATACCCACAGCCCAGAGGAGGCTTTTCAACGAGCATCTCTACTTGTTGCCATCTAAGTAGCTGCGTATTCTTTTCATAATCACGAATAAGAAGGACAGAGTTTTTCCTTTTTTTTAGTTCATATTTATTTTTATGGTTTATTTATTTATTTTATGTGAGTACACTGTCGCTGTCTTCAGATGCACCAGAAGAGGGCATCAGATCCCATCACAGATGGTTGTGAGCCACCATATGGTTGCTGAGAATTGAACTCAGGACCTCTGAAAGGGCAGTCAGTGCTTTTAGCCACTGAGCCATCTCTCTGGCCTCATGAATTTTTCCTTTTTAAAAATCAAAGTAATGGTTGGAATTTATGGGTGTTACTTTTACATTTCCATCTAGCTTTTAAACACAGAATTTTTTTTTTTAACTTTAAAGGAGTCTGGTCTTTTAAAGAGCTGCTTTTTTTCAACACAATCTACATGAAAGCTTCTCAACCAAGGAGATCAGAAAGGATAATTTTCAGTCACTGTCGAAGAGCTTTCTGATGGCAGAATCAAAGAATTGGGAAATGTGTCCTCCCCTGGCAATTTGAGGAATGTGATGTCAAAGAAAGATAGAAACTAACTCTTACATGAAAACAATAAGGTCTAAAACAGATAATTGTCTATTATTTTGTAGTATACAGCAACCAAGCCTGTCCCGGAACTCTTTGTGCATCTTCTTGAGAACCAGTGCTCCTTAGAGGACCCATTTCTGTGTTTATGAGAACAACCTCCTGGATTATTATAATCACTGAGTTATTATAGTTCTTAGAGCTGATTGCCTTATCTTCTGATTTGGGGTTTTTATTGCTTTGTTTTTGTCTCTTGTTGTCGCTTTAAGAAATGAGTAGTCCTCAGAGTACTTTTGAAATGAAGTACATTATTTCTAAGGATACACTCATATACATCCTGGTGTTAGCCACCTATTGGATTATAGCCAGATAGAACCAAAACGTTCCATCTCCATGATTTCAAGTTACCTTTAAAAAAAAAAAGATTTATTTATTATTATATGTAAGTACACTGTCGCTGTCTTCAGACACTCCAGAAGAGGACATCAGATCTCATTACAGATAGGTGTGAGCCACCATGTGGTTGCTGGGATTTGAACTCAGGACCTTCAGAAGAACAGCTAGTGCCCTTAACCACTGAGCCATCTCTCCAGCGCTCAAGTTAGTTTTATTAATTTAATTAATTAATTTATTTATTTTGGTTTTTTCGAGACAGGGTTTCTCTGT
>BDUI01007201.1:62864-73119 GCA_002335545.1 Apodemus speciosus
CCAATGCAGCAGTGTAGGGGAATACCAGAACAGGGAAGTGGGAAGGGGTGAATAGGGGAACAGGGGGAGGGAAAAAGACATATGGGACATTGGGGGGGCGGGGAAACCAGGAAAAGGGAAATGAAATGTAAATAAAGAATATATCCAATAAAAAAGCATACTCAAATAGTAAGAAAATAATAACAAAAATATATTTTGATCCCAATACCAAAGCTATGGTCTTAGAACACAGTCTATGTGTTTCCAGATGTCTCTGCCTCGGGAAGGCTCCGGAGCTCTGCTTATCTCTCATCCTCGTTCCCAGGTATGTGGCAAACAGGTCACAATATCCTTTTATCCTATTGTAACCTGAGAGGCAGGGCAGTAGTGAGGATTTCCGCTTCCCGGTGCTGCAGCACAGACCTGAGCTCCCCTACACTGCTCACAAAATAACACGTCATCACAGGACTTCCTCCAGAGCAACCAGATGAGGAACAGCGGAAGGAAGGAAGGAAGGAAGGAAGGAAGGAAGGAAGGAAGGAAGGAAGGAAGGAAGGAAGAGCAGGGGAGAAGAAATAACCTAGAACCAGAGCCAGAGCATCTGCTCAGTGCTGTACTGTAGCCCCAGGGTCTTTGGGCTGGGAGACTTGATGTGATTCACCTCTCTTGTCCATGGGAGCATCCGCTTTGCTTGGGTGAGAGCTGAACTGGGCTGAGGACTCCAACTCTGCCCTACTTGGCTGCCAGAAGCCCGAGGGGATGCACAACCTTATCAGAGCCAGAGTCAGTAAAATTCCACAGACGAACCATCCTAGTCATTCCTCCCCCTGCTGGGACAAAGAGCTGATACAGGCAATTGCTGTCACAAGTCCTTAAGGAAGGGAGAATTTCTCTTGACTCCTACATTCAGAGGGATTTCATGGCATCATGTCAGGGGACACAGAGGAGGGAAGCTCAGTGGCTGTGCACATGTGATCCAAGCTTGTTCGCCAGGAAGTAGAAAGCAGGACCTGAAGCAGGGCCCAGAAGGCCCTCCCAGAGGACCTACTTCCACCAGGCTCCACCTCTTAAAGGTTCCACAACTTCCCAAAACCGCAGCCCAAGCTAGAGACCAGGTTATCAGACACAGAGCCAGTGGGGATATTTCACATTTCAACCACAATTACACACTGGAGWCTAAAGCTGTGCTCCTATATGGTTCGGAATATTTTTATGAATGAGTGGGTCTCAGTAATGAGTTGGTCTCGAGGATATCATTTCCGTACCTTGAGGCTTATGCATTTATTTTAGCATGCTCTGTATCAAATTTTGATATAATACAGACACTACAATGGTCCACAAGTATGCCGGGAAACCCAAGACTTGTTCAGACACAAATCAGAGAAAAGCCAAGACAGTAAAAGACGAACCTTAACAGGGCAGGGCTGGGAGTTCAGCTGCCAGCCAAGGGCATCGTGACCTCAGGTCCACATGGTTCTGGAACTCACAGAGTGAGGGTCAAGCGGGGACATGAAGTGGCCTTCTTGGCAAATATTTGGGAGCCTGGTCTCACTCTGTTATCGCTTAGTGTCGCTGAAAACCGCAGGGTAATTTGCAAAGAACAAGGCTGTATTTTGCTTACAGTGCTGAAGACTAGGGAGTCCAGGGTCAAGGGGTCACAGCTGGTGAGCCCCTCACTGCTAGTGAGCATCCCACAACAGCATGACACCCCCCACTCCATGGCTCTTCGTTTATAAAGCTGAGGTTGCTTTGGGTTAGGGCCCCGACCTTGTAGCATAGTTTAACCTAAATTGTCTTCCGAAGGCCTCACCTCCAAATAGAACCTGTTGATGCTACCTTCTAGTACTTTGGATGACTTTGGATAAGTACATTCACAACATAGAAATATCTAATATAAAACAAGAAAGGGGGAAGAAAGGAAGTGAGGGAGGAAGAGAGAAAGACAGAGGGGGAAGAAAGGAAGGAAGGAAGGGAGGGAAAGCCAGAGAAGAGGCAAAGCCACAAACATCCAGGTCACAGAGGGAGGCAGGCTGCAGGACAGTAGTTGGGGATAAAGGTGCCCTTCACAGCTCAGCCCTCCGAGCCTCTAGCTCTGCTGTCCAGTGAGGACGTGGCCAGCTCAAGACACAGCAGTCCTGGTTCACACTGGCTTGGGTGGACACAGGTGCAGAGCACACATACAGTAAGTTTTTAATGATGAGTGGGGTGATTGCACCTGTTGTCTGAATATGGCAGGGTGCATTAGTTTATTGTCTGAAGCAAAGGACTCTTTAGAGAGCAAAGGTGTCATAAACGATTCTTGAAACTAATGACCAGGGCTAGTGATGGAGGAGTTGCCTAGCATGGGTAAGGCCCTGGGCTCAAGTCTCAGCACAGAAAAATAGACAGACAGACAGACAGACAGACAGACAGACAGACAGACAGACAGACAGACAGACCAAAAAACAAAAATAGATAAAATAAATTAGGACTCTTCATTTATTCCAAAACCATTTATGCAGCCTGCCTCCAAAGATAATACTGCTCCCAGGGGTGAATAGGTGTCTTTAAATGGGGAATAGTGAATTCGTGCTCTCTTCCTCTCCCAATTCATTGCTGGTCCATCCCTTTCCCATCCAGAGCTGCCTGTATCCACCGGTATTCCCTGCTCCTGGCAAATCAGCTATCTCCAACCCCATGGCAGCCTCTCATCCCCCCTCCCATCCTCCGCTTCCCCACCTGAGGGGTTCTCACACATTGAGTGCCCTCTGATGCCAGTAACAACCCATAAGCATGGGTATATCGAGTCCCATGGGAGGCAGACATTAATTAATAAGGATGGCAGTTCTCTAGTGACTTCTGCATACCTTGCTGACTGCTGGTGGGCCACTCCAAATATTCCACAAGCTTCCTCAGGAATCCCTCAGAGGACCTAGTTGAGTGGCCCTCAAAAGAGACTTCATACAATTACATGCCTCTCTCTTCCTGTTCTCAAATAAGCTACCCATCTCAGACAGCAAACGAAACTCAACCCAAATCTATAGTCAAGCCCAGGACTAAGGGCTCACCCTTTCACTTCTTGGTGCTTAGGAGACTGAGGCAGGATGGTTGCTGAGAGTTCAAAGCCAGCCAGGGCTACATAGTGAGTTCCTTGTTTAAGAAGCAAAAACTATGTTCGTTAAGGTTCTGTTGATCATTGAGAACTCAGAGTTAAATAAGCCACAAATCCCTACTCAAGAGACAAAGAAAGGAGTCTCCAGAACACAGTGGTACAATCGAGTCCCAAAGCCAAGTCTTTCATGTGGCCTCCAGTGGGCTTCTTTCATTTTCATACTGAAGGGTTGTGAGGACAGTGCTGAACCCTGCCCACTGCTCTGCAACCCTGGTCCATCTTTCTGAGTGATCTTGGGTGTGACCCTTCCTGCCCTTGGGCATCAGCCGCAGATTTTGGTCCATGAGGTCAAAGGGAGCAGAGACAGCAGAGAGGGGTTTTGGAAGCCCTGTGAGTGAGTACAGTGAAGATGACATGCAGAGATTAGACGCAGGGAGGCAGATCAACTTTACTTGTGGTGATTCGAGGCTTATACAGTATGGGGATGGGGGGGGGTAGAAACATCCAGGATGAACAGAAGTCACTGGCTGAAGGCTTGAGGAACCGAAATGCTTCAGCATGGAGAAGCATTTCAGGAATCTCAGGTGCTAGCTGAATGGGTTCTTATCAGGAGAAAAGAAACTAATTGATCCTGTAATCTAACTAAGGCTACATGACACTCTGCAGGTAGAGGAGGGGGAGGATGAACTCCCCACACAAGGTCAGAGAAGGGGAAGCCCCGCCAGTGAAGGGGCCGAGGCCCAGAAGGCTATCCAGTCAATGATAGACTTTGACCTTAATTAGCAGAGTTTTCCCACATGGGGCATCACCCAGTAGGGTTATCACATACCACACACTGTTGGACATACAGAGAGACAGCTCCTTCTGTTAGACAATAAGACAGAACCTAGAGAAGCCATAGAACCCATTTAAGCCTGATGGTTTGGTGGACAACAGAACCTGCAAGCATCCCAAGTGGATGAGACAACTCTCTTGAACGAAGGAGTCTGCCGAGAGAAGATGAAGACTGAAGAAGACAGCAAGGTGCCCGTTTCTTGCTCCAGTTCTACCAGGTCTAAGCCCCAGGGTCTGCAGACAAAGTCAAAGGGTTGTTTGTTGGAGCGCGTGTTGCCTTGAGACCACTATGGATGACAGACCACGCAAAGGTGGCAGGGCATGGCTGAGGACTGCAGATCTCTGTTGAAGCAAGCTGCAGGGAGGGACTGGCGGCGCTCCAGCAGCACAGGGCTCCCAGCTGTGCGGTGTCAAGAAGTGGCGAGGCAGTGACACAGCAGTGTGGTCACAGAAGACTGTACAGAGCTGAGGACGCAGAGTTGGCCTCTCTAAGCCTGAACGAGAAGGAGTGCTATCACCAAGGGGCCAGAGAGGTGAGAGCTGAGGCTGTGGCTGAGTTGTTATTAATGTCAGGAGCATCACTAGGCTGTAGCATGACCTCCGGCACGTAGAGAAGGAGAAATATGACTTACTCTTATCGGTATGACCCCTTTTGTACCCAGAGCTAAGAAATGTGAATGCAATTGGTAGAATGTTCTGGGTCCATGCAACAGAAGCAAGACTCCCTTCACAGCTGTGGACACACACTCTAAGGAGAAATCTTCTCAGGCCAGCAGACTGAGGAGTTACCCCGGGGAAAACCACAGCCCTACAGGATGATTAGCATCTTTTTTTGCTGTGGAGGGTCGTGGTCGGGTCTTCTGGAATGTGAAAAGCAGAGCAGGAGAGAAGGTCCCAGAAGGTTAGGCGTGGCTGGAACACAGAAGCCAGCTGAACACGGTCAGAAAGAAAAGGAGTCCTTTCTCAACACGTGCATTCTCCACAGGATAGCTTGAGTTGACCTGGGGCATGGTAGCGGACATCCCCAGAGAAAGCCAGGAAGATGACAGAACATCAGGTGTTTTACAGTGTATTCTGGGGCCATGGAAAGTATCTAGACAGTGTTGCTTTTAGCAGAGGATTGCTCACTTTGTAGACTGGAGTTGAGCGAGGTAAAAAGAGCCCAGTTAGTAGATATCCTGCATGCCTTCCCTGTGTTCCTCTGCCCAGATGTGTTTTCCAGGGTTTCTTTTTTGCTGTGCCCTACATCACCTTGAACCTATAACTGCTGGACACGTTTACCCAGTTGGAGACTTTGCAAGATCTTGGAGGGCGGGGAGAAAGGCTAGGTGCTTTCTTGTACTGTCCAGTCTCAGCTTTAAACCACAGAAGATGACCTGCCTTCCCCGCTGGTTCTCATGAGACTCTGCTGCGTTGTTTGCATTCCTTGAGCTGCTAGGGAGCTGTAACTCTGTCGTTCTGCTGTGACTAGGTCACCCTGATACCCCAAATCATGTCGGCTTGCTTAAGCTGCAYATGTTCTCCAGTTATTTTTCTGGAGTGGGTYCTCCCTGCTGTGGGKACCTGACTGATAGGAAGTAATTGTTTATCTAAATGAAGTCTATGGGGACTGACACAAAACAGAGGCAGGACTGAAGACAAATAGAGTTTAGAGCTCTCTAGCAGGCAAGAGCAAGGACTAATTACACAGGAGAGTCTGTTTGTCACCTACTGCTGGGTAACAAGTCACCACAAACTCAGTGCCTTTAAAATAGCACACCTGTTATCTTGTACTTCTCTGTACGGGGAGGAATCCGGCCATGGCTTAGTGTGTCTTGGGCTTTAGGATTGTTCATGAGGTTGTCATCAGGTTGCTCGGGGTAGACATTCATCTTTAAGGTCGGATGGCTGTTGGAAGAATTCAGCTGTACTGGGGACCTGCATTCCTTGCTGTCTCTTCATCAGAGTCTGCTCTCAGGTCTGGTAAACATGGTGGAGTGCTTGATCAAGATCTGCAAAAGAATTCTATCAAGGCAACCTGATGTGGTGGCACACTCCTATGATTCCAGCACTTGGGAAGCTGAAACAGGGTAGTAGAGAGTTCGAGACCAGCCTGGGCTACATAGTGAAGCATATACAAGATTATAAGCTCTTATTACAGTGGCAACACCTGACATCTGTATTCTATTTTGTTGTTCAAAAGAAAATYGTGGATCCTGCACAGAYGTCAGAGAGTGGGGAGAGAATTACACAAGAGTGTGTAGCCTTGAATCTGAAGGTTACTCTGTGGCCAGGGCCACCCCCAGCCTAATGTACAAAGCAGAAGTAGGTCAAAGGTCTTGTGACTGTGGCAGAGCCTTGAGCTTACTAACAGTGTGCCTTTTTCCCCAATATTTTCATATGCATTTAACAAATGTGTCCTGATGTCATTTTTTTCTCTTCTGTATGTATGTGTGAATGGTGTGTATGTGTGTATGTAATGCAAGTACATGTGTGCTACAGAATACATCCAGAGGTCAGAGAATATCAGAGATTGTGCCTTTCCGTCTATGTTAATTGAGATAGAGCCTCTTTATTGTTCAAAGCTGCATAGGGCCAGCTGGCTCAGAAACTTCTGGGAATTCAGTAGAGCCAGACAGGGCCTACCCGCACCCTCATGGTGGCTCCCAACCCTCTGTAACTCCAGGTCCAGGGAATCTGATACCCTCTTTGGACCTCCCTGGGCACCAGAGATTCACATGATGTACAGGCAGGCATATGTGCAGGCAAAATACCCATACACATAAAATAAAATCTTTAGCTAAAAAAAAAAAAAATATCTATTGTCTTCCGAGTCAAGGGGGACTCTGGGTGTCTCTCTGGTATGCGTGTGCGTATCTACAGCTGGGTACACCGCCTATTTTCCTTCAAACCAGAAATGTGTCGAAGGCCACTGTCCCCTATGTCTACTCTATTCTTTTGCTTAGTAGCAGACCTGAGTTTAATGTCTTAGCGGGTCAACCAGTGGGTTAAACCTTTGTTTGGCCACGTGACCAAGTATGTATGGCAGGAAAACAAGTGAAGGCTGCGCCTGTGACTTCCCTAGAAGGAAACAACTAGCTCTGTTCCCTCCCACCTCTGGGCTAGAAGGTAAGTACGGGGGGGGGGGGGCTGCTATAGCTTTCTGCTTGTGGACGAAGGTTCAGCCCAATGGATTGGGGAGATGGCTCAGTGGTTAAGAGCGTTGGCTGCCCAATCACAGGGACCAGGGTCCAGATGCCAACACCGGCGTAACAAGCTTGGTGGCCTGAGCGTGTCTGGGACCCCAGCTCCAAGCAGGACAGGGAGAGGAGAATCTCTGGGGCTTGCTAACTTCCAGATTCCCTGAGAAAATAAGTCCCAAGCTCAGGGAAAGACCCTGCCTCAATAGAAAGGAGGTGGGTGATGGAGGGTACTTGGTACCCTCATCTGGCCGATCTGAGTGTGCACAAGGCACCTTGACACACTCATGCTGCACTCACAGAGACACAGACACACACATACAAACAAATCCTGTTTTTAAAAGTGCCACCCAAAGGGACCACAGACAAACACAACAGGAGACACTTGAGTCTCTAAGAGTCCTTAGTTCAGAGACAGAAGCTTAGAGTCTCACATTTTCAGACTACTATCATATAAGAAGACAGGGGCTTCTATAAGATCTGCGCTACAGTATTGGGGGGGTGGAGTTCCGTTACAGCAGATGAACCTCGGCTCTGACTAACACACGTGTGCCTTGGTGAAAGTGCTGGCTGACATCCAGGGTGACTCCAACACCGGAAGAGGTCTAATTGAAAGTTAGACCTGTGAGCAGGCCCTGAGCGGCTCCTCTTTCTAGATCACTTGAAACCTTACTCTTCTTTTTGTTGTCAAGGTTAAGACTTGATCGGTTATTGCTATGGGCTTCAAATGAATCCCCGTCACATCTTCAGATTAGGGCTAAAGTCCAGGAGGCGGCAGGACCGAGCACAGCAGCTGGGCTCCCCACCCCACCGTGTGCCAGCTGGAGTTATTCTGCAAGCCACTAACCACCCTGGCACCGGGGTACCTTACATGTCAGGTGGGGGTGGCCACACCCTTACCTCCCCGCTCCACAGGTGGTGTGGAGAGAATGAGTCACAAGCTTAGCTGCTCTGCCTAGCCAGGAACCGGCTCTGGCCAGATTCCCGGGACCCTTACAGATTCTAAGGTACCTTTTCCACTGAGAACTAATGAGCACTACATGAACACTTCACACTTGGTGTGACGAGCAAGGGGCAGTGGCCCAGTTGATAGGATGCATGACAAGTATGCACCGATCCTGGGTTCGATCCCCAGCACAGCATGAACTGTTGCACGCCTGCACTTGCAGCTCTCAGGAGGCAGAAGTGGGCACAGTAGGAGCTTAAAGCAAATCTCAGCTAAATAGTCAGGCCAAAATGGGATACAGGAGTCCTTGTCTCCAAAAGGAAATGATTGATCTTACTGGGTGGCACATGAACATTTCTTTCCTTTTTTTGTTTTGTTTTTTTGTTTTGTTTTTTGTTTTGTTTTTGTTTTTCAAGACAGGGTTTCTATATGTAGCCTTGGCTGCCCTGGAACTCACTCTGTAGACCAGGCTGGCCTCGAACTCAGAAATCTGCCTGCCTCTGCCTCCCGAGCGCTGTGATTAAAGGCGTGCGCCACCACCGCCCGRCACATGCATCTTTCTTACAGTTGCTCTGAACGTCTCTGAATTTACCAAGCATTGCCCTTGCCTGGTAGACATTAACTCCTCTGTGAACACTTATCTGTTTAGAGACGAGAYGAAAGCTCTAAGCAAGGCAAGAGACTCTCCACTCGCCCTTCCCATCCGCCACCCCCACTCTTCCTTTGAGTGGCTGCAACAAGCCCATTCCAGAGAGTCACGGAAGCAACAAGATTTTGCACTGGAAGTCACAGAACCCAAGTGACCCAGATTCTCTGCTAACCCCCTTCCCAAGGTGCCCTGCTCGTTGCTTGCTCTCCAGTGTGTTCATTTCGGCTCCGAAGCGTTTACATAAACGCTGACTCCCCGGCCCTGATTACCCCTTTAATCAAATCCACTCTTCCCCACCTCCTTGATCTCTCCTCTCAAATACAGTCGCTAATGATGTGTGCATGTGCCAGACTTGAACAAATGTTGAGCTGCGAACGACTGGGCCTGTTAATTCTACCCTGGGCTCACGCGGGTGGGATCCTGAGTGCTGGCAGATGCTTCCTCCCCGGGGGCTTCCGCGCCCAGTCACCCGCTTTCTTGGTGAGGAAGGAGGGGGACATTTCTCTTGTGAATGCCATTTGAATAAAATTTACTGTGCTCAGAGAAAGATGTGGAACCACAGGAAGGTACTGATGGACAGTAACGTAAATGAATGGCGATGGGTGACGGGCGTGAGCACTCGGTAAATGACAGCAACGCTGAGTCTTTGCCCTCCACAGCAAAATGGACTCCTTCTACACAGCCAGGGTGTCCAACCGGGTCCGCTGCACAGTCCAGACAAATCATCACAAGAAAGCAAACAGTCTAACAAGCCACAGCCGTTGAAAAGCCAGGGCATCGCAAACAGATCCTTGACTCTGAATCCAGGCTCCCCTCTTGAGCGAGTGACTCGGTGGTCTGTGTAAAGTTGGAAGYCTGGTAATATTTTATTTGTTGGTGAGCTACAAGTATCCGATGAGTTAATTTAAAACAAGCAAGCAAACAAACAAACAAACAAACAAACTTCCCCCGTGCTTGGTAAGTGCCACACTGACCTTGTTGGTTTTGTGACAATGATGGTGATTTCACTGTCTGTCAGGTTCCTAGCTGAGTCTGCCCCTGACTTCCGTTTGTTCCACCATTGACCTTGTGATTTGGGTTTTATATAACTTTATATTTCTCATCAAYCGTCAGAGAGTCCGATCATATTGGCCACTTCCACCTGTCGGCAGGGGACTCTTCCATTAGCCAGCAGGAGGCTCTTCCACTAATGGCTCCCAGGGCTTCCACTGCAACATTTTCCCTTGCCAGACTTAGTTCATTTTCAGGCTGAAGAATCACCTCTCCTCCTTCGCCACCCTGAAGCATGCCTTCTAATTTTTTAACATCTAGTTCCACTTTGACCATACCCTGCTTCTCAGAGGTAATCTGTACTGTGTATTTCCTACAGACTGTATTTTTAGGGAACTACTCCAGAAGATCAAAAAGCATTCTATACAATAATGTAATCCTCTTGTGGGGAGTGGCTCACACGGCCAATCCCACCAGGCCAGTGGTGTTATCTTTCTGCAAGCCCGCCATGACAGTACCTGGAGCCTGCAGCATAGGACCTTTTTATTTTTTTAAGTTTTTTTAAAAAATATATTCCCATATATATT
>BDUI01007203.1:11798-31114 GCA_002335545.1 Apodemus speciosus
AGAAAATGTCATCCTGGGTCCACTTTTTCCTTCTTGTCGGACAGCATTTGATAGGTGGATTGTGTCTATGGTGTTCCAAGATTCTAGGCTAATATCTACTTATCAGTGAGTGGACCCAGGTTTTGGAAAGGCCCAATGCAGCAGTGCAGGGGAATACCAGAACAAGGAAGTGGGAAGGGGTGAATAGGGGAACACGGGGAGGGAAAAAGACATATGGGACATCTGGGGGGCAGGGAAACCAGGAAAAGGGAAATGAAATGTAAATAATATATCTAATAAAAAAAGAAAATGTCATCCTAATCAATGTAACGATGTAACACAGTCACAAAAGAACACACATAGTATGCACTCACTGATAAGTGAATATTAGCCCCAAAACACAGAACACCAAAGATACAATTCACAGACCATATGAAGTTCAAGAGGAAGGAAGACCAAAGTGTGGATGCTTCAATCCTTCTTAGAAGGGGGAACAAAATACTCATGGGAGGAAATACAGAGACAAATTGTGGAGCTGAGACTGAAGGAAAGGCCATCCAGAGACTGCCCCACTTGGGGCATCCCACATACAGACACCAAACCCAGGCACTAATGCAGATTCTAAGAAGTGCTTGCTGACAGAAGCCTGATACAGCTGTCTCCCGAGAGGCTCTGCTAGAGCCTGACCAATATAGAGGTGGATTCTCACAGCAAACCATTGGACTGAGCATGGGGATTCTAATGGAGGAGTTAGAGGAAGGACTGAAGGAGCTGAAGAGGTTTGCAACCCATAGGAAGAACAACAATATCAACCAACCACACTCACTCCCCCGCCCCAGAGCTCCCAGGACTAAACCACCAACCAAAGAGTACACATGGAGGGACGCATGGTGCTAGCTGCATAGGTAGCAAAGGATGGATGGCCTTGTTCGACATCAATAGGAGGAAAGGCTCTTGGTCCTTTGAAAGCTCCATGTCCCAATGGAGGGGAATGCCAGGGCGGGGAGGTAGGAGTGGGTGGGTGGGTGAGCACCCTCACAGAAGCAGGGGGAGGAAGGATGGACAGGGGATTTCTGGAGGGGAAACTGGGAAAGGAGATAACATTTGAAATGTAAATAAATAAAATATCCAATAAAAAAAGAAAAACAAAAGGCATTCAGCAAGAAGAGGATCTAGCTGGGAAGAGGAAAGCCACTGCAGAGGAGACGGGAACAAGAAAGAGTCGTGAATAATATGATTGCAAGCATCATCCTACTTCCTTGTCATTGCTTCTCCTCCCCTTTCTATCTCTATTTGGTCCTCCCATGGAGGTTGATACCCAACAGACCACACTGGAGGAAGATATCCATGTAGCAGATTCTGTTTCCATCAGAAGTGTCTATCTTCTTTTGCAATATGTCATCTGCACATGTCTGTCTACTCTGACGCCTACAGCTACAATTATTTTTCTAGATATATAGTATTGCCCCAACTATGAGACTGTTTCTCAGGACACCTACTACATTGAACTATATAGAATTGCTGGTATTTGAACACCTGGACTATAAAAATTGTATTAACTTTTTGTGATGCTGCCCAGTTATGTAATCTAGGGGGTTAATAGAACACTTCAAAACAGAAAGAAGCCAATTTATAATCTGATGAGATCTATCAAGTTAGTGAATTAAATCATCCAGCTCTGTTTTCTCTTTATAGTCCAGTATGGTGACATCTCTTTGGACAATCTAAAAAGGTCAAGCCCAGATTCTAAAATTAGCAATTTCCTTCCCAACTCAGGGCCTCTATGGAATTTCTCTAAACTTGTGTGACATGGTGGAATAGGATAGAATATCACCACTTGTGATGTCCTGAAAATTTTTCTTAGTAGGTTGAATAGAAGGAACTTTCTTCAGTCACCCCAAGTCAATTCTTACATGAGTTTGGTAGAGCATCAGAAGAATGACTTTGTGTCATGATCACTAGCAACACTGAAGAAAGACCCAAGTGTAGAACATTTCATTTTCACCAGAAGGCACTTACCTTGTTCTTTCCACAGGTCATTTACTCTAGGACCTTGATTATTYCTATTATCCTCCAGTTCTTCACAGACATCAGGAAAACCAGATGATGCAGAAATTATCATGATCTCCAACTTCAATTTTTTGTGGATATGTTTATGAACCTCCATGTTGTCAAGTTCCTTCATTTTATTTTTTACTAATAAACTTTCAACAAAATGATTGCTTTCTCTAGTTAAGAATTTTCCCTCTCTTAACATCACCATTGATGCATCTGACAATTATAAGAAGTACCCTGAGAAGGTTACCAGCACACCATTTCAATTAGCAATATGGATTTGCTGAGAAAAAACTTCGTATGATATTGCTAACACTTCTGAAAGAGAAAGTTTACATCTAGTCAAGAAAGTGAGATTGGGAGGAAGGATGTAGGCTTACCCAGTTGTTGAAGAAAAATAATAGTTCACAAGTTGTTCTTTTAATATTCGTTACTGCTGACTAAGAATTTTTTTTTTCAGTGATAAAACTCTTTTGGCCATGACTCATCTGTTTTGCTCAGCCTCCTGATTCTTGTGACTAGCTTGGAGTCTAGTAAATAGTCAATTTGAAATAAATTGATTAGATAAGTGAATAAAATGACTATACAGTATCAGAGTTTTTTGACCCAGTCCTAAGAAATTCTGTTTCATGGAACTTGGCTTTGTAAAAACCCATACAGCCTCACTTTTTTGTTTTATTCATTAATTATTTTATTTGTTTACATCCCAAAATGCTGTCACCTTGGTCTCCCCTTGCAGAATCTTTTTTCCAAATCCTGTTCCCCCCTTTACCTCTGAGAGGGTGCCCCCTGAGTATTCCCCCAGCCTGGGGCATCAAGTTTCTTCAGGATTAGGTTCATCCTCTGCCATTGAGACCAGACAAGGCAGCCCTCCCCTACATATGTGCTGGAGCCTCAGACCAGCCTGTGTACACTCTTTGCTTGCTTAGCCATGACACTTTTAAGTTCTCCTTTCCAACATGTACTTCTATACTTAAAACTGGGATGGGGCTGAGTATTCTACTGATAGAGTCGATATCTGGTCTCCATAAGCTGATTTTCAGTCGGTAAAACTGTACAGGTGTTTCTTCTCTGTGCTGAACTGATTACTTAAGTAGTCCTCTCTGAAGATTATCTTTGGAATAAATTGGTCATTGTCTCCTGTTTTCCGTATTCATGAATAGATTAAGCCATTGTTGAATTCGTAGCTGAAAGACTTGTTGGGAGTGCAGCTTACTTGGAGGAAGTAATTCCACAGAGGTTAAATTCAAAAGAAGAATATTTATTCCTTCACAAGTAAAAGGTTTAGAAATGAGGAAAAAGTACCTTGCACTGGGACAATGCAAGACATGTCTTGAAGGTATCAAAGGACTTGCCAAGACCTTGTCCACCACAGGTTTCTGTGTGGAAGTGTAGAATTATTTGAAAGACGTTGTTTTAGAAGAGAGCACTGACCTCACATCCTGCTTCTGCGGCTTCCTGGGATGCTGTTTCATCGGAATTCATTTCATTGTGCTCAGACACACACGGGTCATCACAATGTGGCCCAAGTTCAAGTTGGAGGCAGAACTTGCCATTGTCCATGCAACGCTGATTCTGCAGGCATGTGGAGCGCCATAGTTACAGGGTCATGGAGGTTTTCTTGGGGATTTAAAAGGAAATCCTGGAACTCAGTCAATATATATCAGTTTGGATCCTCTGTGAGCAGCTTCTAGAAAAGGGGAGGCGTGAAGCTCAGAGGGCAGAATTTAAGCCACAGTGGACATGGGAGCTAGAAATCACTGAGGACACGGAACGTCTACAGAGAAAAAGCCTAGGGAGTGAGAAGAGCCAGCCTAAAGGAGAACCATGTGGTTTGCAGGCAGCAAAGTCCTAGGCCTCACATTATCCTGCCAATCCTCCTGATTCCAGACATAGACTGATGAGCTTTAGTGTTTGCTTTCATTGGCTTAGTTCTTGCCTTAGTCCTGCCTCCATTCTTTGTCCCATTTTTCCTTTTGGGAATAATACTTGTTTATATTTGCTTTACTTTATAGGAGCTCACAACCAACATAGTTTGCCTTGAGTCTCAGAGGACACTTTGAATTTGGACTTTTGAGAAATGCCCTCAGAAAAAGACTAAGTGCATTGCATATTATGATATAAAAATGAGCTTCTGGGGACCAGGGGCGGGGGAGGGTGGTGGTTTGGATATAAAGTGTCCTATAAAGGCTCAGGTGAAAGTCTTGATCTTTAGCTGATGGCACTACTATGAAGTGACTGGATTGTGGAGGTGCTGGAGTCATTAGTAGATTAGTTTACGCCCAAGGTCATGGCTGAATTTGCCTACTTGGAGGATGTAAGTCACTGAGAGCATTTCTTTGAAGATTATGCCTTATCTTGAAGCTAGTATTCTTTCTCTGCTTTCCAGTCAATCTGAGGCAATAACATAGGTGCACCAGTATGTGCTCGCTGTCATGATGCTCTTTCTACCTAACTTTTCCTTCTGGCCCCTTAGTTCCCATCAATAATGACTCTGAGACTAATCAGTTATTAAATGATCAGGCCATAAGCTTTGGCTCATTCCTTGATTTACTCATAACTTATTTAACCCATCTAAACTATTCTGTCTACCACATGGTTAGTTACCTCTCCTCAGTCCCAGCCCACTTCTTCCTTAGAGTCTCCCTACTGTTTTACATCCATCTTCTTGTTTCTCAGTCTGTCTCCCATCTCATCCCTCTCGGCTTTCCCCTCATCTGTCCTTTACCTCTCCCTGTTTCTGCGAATCCTCTTTCTTCCTGCCAGTGTCTTGCCTCATACATATTTCCTGCCTCAGCTCATTGGCCAATAGCATTTTTTATTTGACAGGTGATGTTCATAAGAGATTCTCTCTACAGGATCCAGCCAACCATGTACTGAAATCCCTAAAACTGGTCAAATAAATCTTTTTATTTTCTTTTACATTCCACCACTACTCCTGCATTTGCTGTTTTGTCACAGTTACAAAAAAGTCACTAACACGAAATGTCTTCTGTTGCTCTTGATGTCCTCCTAGTCCCCCTGCCAAGTTGCCCCCCATAACAGGTTTATTGACTTTTGTCCTGCCTGCCATGTGCACTTCTTTCAGGGTCTGTAGAAGTTCCCGGCAGCAAATCACAAATTCAGCTGAATTCTTAGGTCCCTGATATAGATCAAGTTCAAATTCATTTTGATGAGACAATTCTCAGGTTGGTGTAGGTAAGGGAAAGGACACACACCTCTTATTGATCCTCTTCTCTCTTTTCACAAAGCACCTGCCTGACTATTGACTCACTTACCCATTCTTTTATCACCTGAAGCTGATAGGACCAGAAAGAAACACATAGTGCATTTTCCTTCAGCATTTAGGAAATCTTTGCAGGCTCAAAAGGCAATGGGCTCAATCTTTCATTTCTGGAAAATCCAGTTTTCCTGCATTGTATTGTGATTGAAGCCTGTGCCCTTCATAACTCTTACCAGTGATTTCTTTGGCTTCAACATTTTGGTTAAATCCTAGTAGTCTATCTTAAAAATAGGACTGCTGAAGAAATGATTTTGACAATGAAAAGTAATGATCAAACACCAGGAGCTACTGTATTTTTAGTATAAATCCAGTAGTTCAATAAATGGGAAATTAAAACTAAACAGCAGACCAGATCTACAGGACTCAAAGTATCATTATGTTCAAAATAAATATCTCTTATTAGTTCTTTTTCTTCCCAGAAATTTTGTCCTACTGGAGTATAACTTTAGCCCCACTTATGGGTCATGCTGACTAGATAATGCTACCTCTTCTAGTTAAACACCAACTTCAGGCTACTGGGTTCAAAGTAGACCCTGATAAACAAACATGATCTTTTCCAGGAAAAGCAGAGTCCCACATGTACAAATTCTCTGTATTTCCCATAAAGGATTGGCTGTTATCAAATCTGTCCAAGGAACATGCTCTACATCTTTTGTGTAAAGGTCAGTACAAGTAGGAGGAACATGGTAATGTTCTGAAAAGGCTGCTTCAACTTTTCATCAAGCTCATGTGTGCCTTGGAAGATTAGAGGGCAAAAATTCATACCTCATTGTTCATATATGTGAGAAATAAAGTAGCATCATCTTCACTTAAAATGAAAGCAAGAAAGATAATGTATCAGTTAATACAGAAACTCACAACTGATCAAAGTACAGGGGAAAAATGACAGCAGAGTGCCCAGCCTGAAGTGTCACATCTATATCACCACCCTCCCCTCTGCAGGCTTGGGAAACACTACAGAAAAGGGAGTGGAAAGGTTGTAAGAGCCACAGGTTGGGGAGGACTGCTGTAAGACAGATTCCTCTGGACACGATAGGACTGATGAACTCATAAAGTAGTAGCAGCTATGGTTGCCTGCACAAGACATATTCAGGATTGAACCAGTCAAAATTCCAATATGGATGGAATAGGAGCTCACAAGGCCCCCACTTCTAGATGAGGAGTTAGTGGCATTTTATGCCTTCAGAGGGTCGGGGGAGAGCCAGTTGTTTTGCAGGAGTGTTGTCTTTGATAAGTTTTACTCATGTTTCAGTGGATGGCCCATACATCTATGTGTATATGGATAGCACTATTTGGACTCCTCAGACTATTAAAAATTWAAAAAAAAAGGTAAGTTAGGAGGGGATGTGGTGAGGGCAGTCTGAGAGGAGCTGGAGGGAGTTAGTAGGAGGTAGACATAATCTAAGTATACACACTCATTGTATATGTATATGTATATGTATATGTATATGTATATGTATATGTATATGTATATGTATATGTATATGTATATGTATATGTATATGTATATGTATNNNTATGTATATGTATATGTATATGTATATGTATATGTATATGTATATGTATATTACACATGTATACATATATACATATATGTGTATGTGTGTTATGTAGTGATAACATCATGCTATCTTACTTATGTAGAGATTCACATTCTTAAACCTCGGGGAATTCAGGCTTCATATGTATCTTCGGTTGCAGTGGGGGGAATGGAAGATTCCAGCACAGTGTGAGTGAGTGATTTTCCAGTCTTGCATCCTGATGTTTGCAATCAGAGTTACTATAGAAACAGAAATGATGAGGTCCTGGGCTGGCAAATAAATTTCTTAGACAGAAATGGCTGACAGAGGTCTAAGCACTGGGGTTCAGACTTTGTTACTGGACGAGGGTGGCTTATGCAGTTGTGGAGTTACGATTACAATGAGGKTTTGGGCTGGCTATGTCAAGATAGTCTCAGTCTACTTTCCAGAAACTCCTCCATTTGAAGGTCCTGTGATCTGCCAGAAGCTTCTGAGGCAAGATCAAGGTCTTCATGAACTTAGATATAAGTTCTTTTATTCTCATATGCCTTCAGCCATTTAATCAAAGTTCAGTATCTATATTGTATGATGATACTGCTTCCATATCCTTTCATGCACAGATTCACTATATGTCACTTTTGAATGCCTATTGCATACCATGCAGCATTGAGGTTTCACTTTTCTACTTGGTAGTTTCCATGTGTTGATTTCTATCTCCCTAGTAAGTAAATGGCTATTGTTACAGTTAGAATACTGTACATTGGCCCTTTCTCCCAGGTTTCCAAAAGCATATTTCTTGACCACAGTTAAGTATTTCTTAATTGCAGTTAATATTCTATTTATTACAAGTAGCTTATCTTCTTAAAGTGTTTTTCATTTCAACATGATTACTTTCTCCACGGCCATTCCCATTTTCTTTCCTTTTCCTGGTGGCCAGAACTTCAGCCCACATTCTTCATTCCATTTCCCAGCCTGTTTGAATGGAYATTTATTTCCAGAGTTAGTAACTGTCATTCCTTATTTGAATCCTCAAAACAGGTCAGACCCTTATTAATGTTATTCAGTTGTATGTTTGAGGGAAGTGTATACAGAATTGGAATTCTACTTAGATTATACTTTGATCTTTAAGTTAAATACAGACCCAGTAAACAGATTTATAGTCATTTAATTTCTCCCCCTCTCATGTTATTTCTCCCAATCTATTGGTTTTTCTCTTTTCTTGTGGATCCTCTTATCCACCTCACTGCTTTTTAAACACTTTGGCTCACTTTCCTTATAACTAAAATAGTTTTTAGGCAGGTCTCTGATTTCAAAGCTTGAATGGTTCTTTTTTTTCTTAAACATTTTATTGCTTCGTCGTGAATTTCACATCATGCACCCCAACCTCACTGATTACTCACTGATTACTCCTCCTTTTATCCATCCTCCACCCTTGCAACCTCCTCCCAGACAGAAAAAACTCACATTTTTCTCACATGTGTAGACAGTATGTCCTACAGCATACCCTTTTGTCTACACCTCTTTGCTTGCAAATGTTCATTGCAATGACTCATTGGTCTGGTATAAGGCTTTCTGGTTTTTGCTCCTCTACCAATACTGGAACCTCACTGGGACTCCTCTCAGATATCCTGTTGTTACCCTGTGTCACGGAAATCCTGTGGTTTTGGATCTGTAGGACCGGCTTCTTCATGTACTCCAGAGTTCATTGATGGGATAGATGTTGGGGTTTGCCAATTCAAAGTCCTGGACCTGACCTGAGTGTGTTGGCCAGCCAGCTCTCCCACTCTCCCACTCTTGGGGCCAGCTTACCTGCAATCTTCGCATCCAGAGCCAGCTCTACCATGCTTTCCGGATGGTGTGCAGGGCCCACTCTCCCAAGTGCTGAAGTAGATGAGGGGCAGGATCAGCTCTCCTGCCTCTATAGGCAGCAAAGGGCAGGGGACATCTCTCCTTTGCCCATATCACCACACAGCAGACAAGTGACGTGACCAGCTGGTTGTGCCTCTGTCACCAGGTTCAGCTGTCCTGTGCTTCCCAAAGGAGGTGCAGAAGTACAGGGCCAGCTCTTCCAAGTGCTGCAGCCGGTGGAGGGCAGGGTCAGTTCTTCTGTTCTCATGTCCCCAGGGCCAGGTCTCCTACCTGCTGCAGGTAGCAAGGGGCGAGGGGGAAGGTGGGTGTCTCTCCCTTGTCCATGCCGCAGCATGGGGGAATGAATGGCAGGGCCGGCTCTTCCATGCTCATGTCCTTAGGGCTGGCTCACTCACAACCCCCACAGTGTGCAAGGTCCAGTCTCCTGAATCCTGCATCTGGCTAGGCACAGGTTCAGCTCTCCTTCTCTTATGCCCTCAGAGCCAGCTTACAAAGCCCGCATACATCAGCATGTCCCTACGTGGCAGCCCAGAGCAGGCACATTAACCTGGTCTTTGGAGGTAACTGACCCCTGCTGCTGCAGGACCATTGACCCAGATGTGGTGCTTTTAGGTGGCTTCACTGGCTACTCACATAAGGCTGTTCCTCACTGTGTTCAAGTCTCCAGTCATGCCTCTCTTCATTATGTCYGCATCCTTCTCTTTTTCATTCTCTTCCATTTCTCTACCCTCACATAGGACCACTTGTCTAGGAGCAAGCCTGAGACTACTGCCAGACTGATGTCATGGATCATTCAGATGTTCATAGGTCAGAACAATGAATGTAGACAGCCTCTCTCTTTGCTACCTACTGACACACATATGACACAGTAGCAATGCCTCTATGAGCAGGGGCTAGAATGATTCTTATTTTAATTGATTGATTGATTATTTTTCACCCCAATTGCTGCCCCTCCTCTCTGCTCCCCCCTCACAGGGTTTCTCCCCTCATCTCCCCTTCCCTTTTCCTCTGAGAGGGTGGGGACCCTGGGTTTCCTTCTCTCCTGGTGCATCAAGTCTCTGCGGGGTTAGTTGTATCCTCTCCCCCTGAGGCCTTAAAAGTCAATCTCACCTGTCATCTGCTTATGGATTGTCTTCTGTCTAAGGCGGGGTGTTTTCACCTTCCAAATGCCATGGTGATGAGGTGTAAATGTTTTGGAATCAGATAAATTATGTATTCCAATTAAGATCCTCTTCTTTTATCAATATGTAAACCTTGTAAAACATTCAACCTTTTGAACCTATTGTTCCTCATCTGTGAAACAGGATTGTAGTGAATGTTATATGCATGCTAAACATTTTTAGTTGAGTGTTTTGTGAATAGCAAGTGCTTAAAGTCATTATTAACATTATGTCATTTTTTTTTTTAGCAATCACATTATTTGGTCTTATAGTGGAAGTATTTATATAGAGGCATCTTTTTTATATCAAATGATATTATCTAAATACCTTTCCAAGTAAAAAGAGTCCTAAAGTATTTTCTTTTCTTTATCTCATCTACTGCCTGTCAATTTGCTCCATAAATACTGAAGAATTAATACATATTTTGGAGAATTAAGCAAGAGAAAGCTATATTAACATGTTTTTTTTCAAATACACATGCAGGGAGGGAGGGAAAGATGGAGAAAGAGACTTGAAAAATAAGTAGACAGGAAACTATTCAGTTGTAGTTAATCAATTTGGTATGTTCATTCTCTCAGATTAAGGATTCTTCATTCCTTATTATAGTTTGTATACTTGACACACTTTTAACTACCCAACAGAGCAGTGTTTACTAAGGTAGAATTTTGTTCGCAGGTGTTTAGAATATATTCATCATGTATAATCAGGACTATATGCCTGTGGAACATCAGTCATTTCCCACTTTCCCCATCTGTTCTGTTGCAATACATATAACATTTTCTTTATTTATCCACCCTTTGAGAAACATTTAGAATATTTTCACATCTCGGCTATTGTGAATAATGTTGGTGTGAACATGTATGTGGTGCTACTGTCTTTTCAAGATCCTTCTGGTAGGCCCACAAGTTGAACTCCTGGATCACATGGAAATTACATTTTGCATTGAAAAACATTCTAAGATTTAACCCTTTGGATCCAATTTGTGCTCTGCATATATTTCTTGTGTAGGGCATTTTACCCCAAATACCCTTACTTAACTCTTCCTAGATATTTTCCATTCCTTTAATCCCCAACTTTGTGTCCTCTCCTTTTGTTTTGTTTGGTTTTGTTTGGTATTCTATCAGCTCCAATTTGTGATGTTCATACACTTCCAGGTCTGGGCTCTCCAGTAGAGTATGGTCTACATTCCAGCAGCCACACTGTCTAAGAAAACTGACTCTCCCTCTACCAGAAACCATCAGCTGTCCCTATCTCTTCAATTAGAGATGGGGACTTATGAACCCCTTCCAACCACAGGATAAAATATTGATGGGACTGGTCTTGTGCAAGCTCTATCTTGGCAGCACAGCTGTTGTGAGTTCATGAGCGCAGTGGTCCTGTCATGCTCAGGAGCCAGTTTTACTCCAGTCCTCGCTGATCTCTCCAAGACTAGTGAACATTTTAAATTCTTTTGGTGAAATGTCTTACTGCTTTTCAAAATGGCGTCACTCTTTTGCATTTCTATCAATGATGTACAAGGATTCCAATTTCTTTACATCCATAATTTTAAAAGTTAGCTTTGAAAGTAGCCACTCAAACTGGTAATATTCCATTGTGATTTGGGTTTTTTATTTCTCTTCTGATTTGGGTAATGAAGACCTGTCAAAACTAAACCAAAGATAACTTAAAGGGAATCACTGAGAATAAATTTGGAATATTTGAACATCAGTGTAGTGAGATTAATTATGAACCATTGAATAAAATGACAAATCACAAATCTTTAATAATATGATAAATTAGTAATAAAAGTGTGATGCAGTGCAACATGGTTATCAATGTAAAATGAAAAATGAGTGGTGAAAAAATAAAGAGACTTGGTTTATACTTTTTCATTAAAGTGGTTGAACAGCATTGGAATTCACATGCCTACAGGTTGACACATACATGCCATTCCAACACAAAGAAGGCTGAAAGCAAGAACATGGGAAATTGGAAGACAGGCTGATTCGTATGTTAAGATTGTCTCAGAAAAGCAAGGATGCTTTTCTTCCTCTTCTTCTTCTTCTTCTTCTTCTTCTTCTTCTTCTTCTTCTTCTTCTTCTTCTTCTTCTTCTTCTTCTTCTTCTTCTTCTTCTTCTTCTGCTTCTTCTGCTTCTTCTGCTTCTTCTACTTCTGCTCCTGCTCCTCCTCCTCTTTCTCCTTCTCATCCTATACTTGTTTATATCCTAATAAAAGTGAGAGAAAGAAAGGGTGTGGGTTTGAATTGGTAGGTAGGGAGGGAGGACATGGGAGGAGCTGAGGGAGAGGAAGTGGAAAACAATATTCAGAATATATTGCATTAAAATGATTTCAATTGTATATAAAAAGGAGACATAAATGTAAGGCTAAGGGTATAGTTTAACTATAGAGCACTGGATTAACATGTACAAGGGTCTGAATTCCATTCGCAGCATGGAAAAGAACAACAACAGCAACAAAACCAAAGAAAACTAGAATAATTCAGAATCTTGTCTCTTGGTAGCATGCAATGAAAAATAAATGTTTTTTTGCATTGTCAATGAGCAAAACCAGAAACATAACTGTGAGAAAACTCTAGAAAATCTAGAATTTGAGGGTATTTAAGACAATCACTAAACTGTAATCTTTGGGATTTTTTTCAGGTAATAAAAACCAACAAACAAGGTGGGGCAGTCTCTAAATGGCCTTTTCTTTGGTCTCTGCTCCACACTTTGTCTCAGAATCTCCTCCCATGGGTATTTTGGTCCTCCTTCTAAGAAGGACTGAAGTATCCACACTTTAGTCTTCCTTTTTCTTGAGCTTCATGAGGTCTGAGAATTGTATCTTGGGTATTCTGAGCTTTGGGACTAATATCCACTTATCAGTGAGTGCCCACCATGTGTGTTCTTTTGTGATTGGGTTACCTCACTTAGGATGATATTTTCTAGTTCCATCCATTTGCCTAAGAATTTCATGAAGTCATTGTTTTTAATAGCTGAGTAGTACTCCATTGTGTAAACATGCCACATTTTCTGTACCCGTTCCTCTGTTGAGGGACATCTGGGTTCTTTCCAGCTTCTGGCTAGTATAAGTAAGGCTGCTATGAACATAGTGGAGCATGTGTCCTTATTACCTGTTGGAGCATCTTCTGGGTACATGGCCAGGAGAGGTATAGCTGGGTCCTCAGGTAGTATTATGTCCAATTTTCTGAGGAACTGCCAAACTGATTTCCAGAGTGGTTTTACCAGCTTGTAATCCCACCAGCAATGGAGGAGTATTCCTCTTTCTCCACATCCTCTCCAGCATCTGCTGTCCCCTGAGTTTTTGATCTTAGCCATTCTGACTGGTGTGAGGTGGACTGTGAGGGTTGTTTTGATTTGCATTTCCCTGATGTTTAAGGATACTGAACATTTCTTTAGGTACTTCTCAGCCATTCAGTATTCCTCAGTTGAGAATTCTTTGTTTATCTTTGTGCTCCAATCTGTGGATCCATCCTATATACAGTTACCAAACCCAGACACCCTTGTGAATGTCAACAAGTACTAGCTGATAAGATTCTGATATAGCTGTCTCCTGAGAAGCTCTGCCAGTGCCTGGCAAATACAGAAGTTGATGCTCACAGCCAACCAATGGACTGAGCACAAAATCTCCAATGGATGAGCCAGAGAAGGGACCCGAGGAGTTGAAGGGGTTTACAGCCCCATAGTTGGAACAACAATATGAACCAACCTGAATCCTCAGAGCTCCCAGGGACTAAACTCCTAATCAAAGAGTGCACATGGAGGAACCCATGGCTCCAGCTACATGTATAGCAGAGGATGGCCTTTTCAGACATCAATGAGAAGGAGAGTCCATTGGTCCTGTGAAGGTTCAATGCCCCAAGGGTAGGGGAATGCCATGTCAGGAAAGTGGGAGTGGGTGGGTGGTGAGCAGGGAGAGGGGGGATGGGATGAGGGTTTTCGGAGGGGTAATGAGGAAAGGGGATGCCATTTGAAATGTRAATAAATCAAATATCTAATAAAAAAGAATAGGTTAGATTACTATAGAAGAATGTATAAATATAATATGTTATCAAATTGACCTTGCTATGCAAATATAAATTAATAATTTATTTTTCCCTTTTTGATTTTATCTTTCAATGTCTCTTTTTTCTCATAGTACTCTTTGAACTTGCCGAATTTCTATTTTTGATCAAGTGTGGAATAATATTTCCATTCTATACAGGGAACTCTAATAGTTTTGATAATAATTCTATAATTTTGTGCATGTATGTGAATTGTATGTATACCTTTGAAAAACATTGTACCATTCATGAAAGTTCTGTCAGGTTTTGATGACATACAAATAAATTATTTTGTGATTTTCCTGTTTTAATAAAACAAAAGAAAAAACAAGAAACAATTTTACAAAAGGGAAAGCCTTTTCCAGACTGAGAGTTTGACAGGTCTAAAAAATAGTAAATGAAAAATTTGATTTTGAATAATTCTGAATTTGATTTCTTTGTGATTCAGACACACTTGGGAATCCTTGATTAGGATCTGAGGTTTACATGATAGTAAGGATTGACAAGTTCATTCCTTGGTATGGGTGAGTACTTTGTGTTCACTTAGAAAGATGTCCTTGTTTGCAGAGAATAAACGAAAATTTTCAGAGCAATGAGCCATGTATTTGCTAACTACTCTTGAGTGGTTAGAAAAAGCCACTGTACTTAGAGCTTTTCTGTAAGTTTGAGAAAACAGGAAAAGAGAAGATGGATAAGGCACAATTTTACTATAGAAGATAAACATGATAGATGAGATGTGATCAAAGAAAAGTAAGAGTGATTATTTGGGTCATGGAGAAAATTAGAGACAAACATTGGAGAGTTTCCAAAGGGATAGAAGCTTATATTGGGTAGTTCATCAATCCCAGGAGGCTGGCCAAGTTAGAACAGTGCTCTTGATCAGGTAGGTGTGTATGTGTATGTGTGTGTGTGGGAGGGGTGCAGGTGTAATGAGGAGTAAGGGAAGAGGAGAGTCTCCTGACTCTGGTGCTCTTTCTTCCCCCAAGAGATAAGATACAACACAATAACAGTCACTGGAAATGTAGACGAAATGGCGTTCCTTCCAGAGCAGAAAGGGAAGCATTRTAGCTGTGATATGTGTAGAAAGAAATCATTAACCAGAGACCAAGAAGAAAACAGGTTCTCAATACAAATCTGTCCCAAAAAAAGCACAACCCCCACCCCAGCACCTGCAAAAAACAAAACAAAACAAAACAAAAAACAAAACAAACACAATCCACAGCATTTGCTCTGGCAAAATAGCAGGGCATTAGAATGGTAAGGTCAACACAATTAGTTGCTACCTGATGTCACAGACCTGCCCTCTTTTTCTTGGTAATGACATATCCATCCAGCAATGGGGCACATACAGAGTGGCACACTGCAATGAATGAGAAGTTCTCCAACATAGAGACTCCCTGCTGCTCATGGCCTCATGTCCCATTTGGTTCTTATTGCTGTGTCTGCTGCTTCACTCCTTACAGTGTACTAAATAAATGTGGGTTTCTTTTAGAAAAAAGGTCCAAAGGGTGAGTTCTTCCACTGACCTACCAAAATATCCTGCTAAAGCAAGGAATGCAAAGCTCTATGTCTTATTTTGTTTTTGTTTTTGACAGTAAGTGTTTAAGATGAGATGGTAGCTTTAAGATATTTAAAATTTGATTATGTTATATAAGATAATTTCTTTTCCCTTAGGAAGCAGACACTGATTTATTTAGACATGAGGAACACAATGTCTCCTTCTTATATAATTAGATGTCACCTAATGAGGTAAATGGAACAAAATGCAAGCAACTTGTGAATCTGGGAAAAAGTTGTGCAGGGGGTCTCCTGCAATATTTCAATATAGTTATATATATATATACATATATGTATATATATATATATATATATATAAAATGGAAAATTTCAAATGGAAAAGAATAACATTAATGCTTTATGTATAAAATGTCATAATGAAACTGTGTATGCTGCCAAAGAACTAATTTTAAAAAAGAAAACTATGATACAATTCAGAAATTCCTTAGTTTTTTTTTAACTCCAGTGGGAATCTGCAGAGAGTTAAGAACATTTGATTGTATTGAATGAAGTGATGCACAACATCTTCAGAAACTTCTGAAGGAAGGGAATAAAAAACACCCAGGAGGAAGACTCTGGGAATCCCAAAATGTCAACACCTGAGACAAATAAAAATCCCTGTTTTTAATAAAATCCCCTGGTATCTATTTGTGACACGACTTTTCTGGTTCCCCTGAGATACCATGAAGAAAGGAGCCCCAGATGGGCGGGGTAGACAGCCCATTGCTTCCTTTGGAGAGTTCCTCTTGATCTCTGAACTCATAGAAGCTTCTTCTTCTATCAGCACCGCTTTCAGAGCCTGGGTAAGAACTGAGTATGTCATGCCATACATCACCGTTTCTCTAACTGCAGTCCTATCCAGTTCTGGAGAGAGGTGAGCAGTTATGAGGAATAGCTTTGAGGAGGAATGAGGAATTCTTTCTATTTCATTGTCTTTGTTGTTGTTTTTGCAGATGTGGCCAGAACATATCTGACAGATGTTGGTAATGCCATGTGTTCTTCTTAGTCAGGTTCTAGTTCCAATTGGTCCTGTGCTTATCCTTGGCCAAAACCTGGAATTAGATATCAC
This sequence comes from Apodemus speciosus, assembly GCA_002335545.1. Taxonomy (NCBI): domain Eukaryota; kingdom Metazoa; phylum Chordata; class Mammalia; order Rodentia; family Muridae; genus Apodemus; species Apodemus speciosus. Next base: position 28,330 of record BDUI01007203.1, read on the forward strand.
AGAAATGCTTATTGAGCTCAATTCCTAATAGCAGTTCCTCAAATTCCTACATTTATGTCCTATCAAGCATTTTCCATCCTTCAATCACTCGGACATACGTAAGAATCCCCGATTTGGAAAGAGGTTGCTTTATGTCTCCCTGGTATCTTAGAACTGTGCTTCCAAGTCTCAGGAGGTGTGGTTCAAGAGTTTTCTTCAGTAGTCATTTATATATCATGTTACATTTACATATTAGGAAGCTGATCCAAGTGGTTTATTAAAAAATTTCCACTATATAGCAGGTTAACTAAGATTTAGAAAATATATATGATTTCTTATACATACCAATATATTTAATAGCAAATTATTTCCATTCTCAAATGTTTCTGTTTCCTGTTTTATTTGACATGTAGCCTTCATGACCAAAATATTGGCTAGACCAACTTTTGACTTCATTAGCTTCGTTCAGTGTTACTTTATTGATAGATTAGTCCATTCAAACCCTCTTAATCCCTTTCCCTTTCTCAACTTTTATTATTTCATACTTTTTTGGTTTTCATTGTTTCTCAAAAATTCCTGAATACCTTCTCTTTGACACAAATCCACACAAAAGATCGTTTAAGACATCAATTATTGAACATGTACTGTGTCCTAAATACTTTAAATGGATTAGCTGATTTAATCCTCACAATGTTTCTTTGACATCAGTCCCACTGCTATGTAGCTGACATATGCAACTGAAAGTTGGCAAGACAAAACACGTTTCTCAGTTTCACAGTTACTTGGGTGTTATATTTGGGGATTGACTTAAGCAACTGATTGAAGGTCTGGTGAGTTTGACATCTTATGAAACAAGAAAAAGGAGAGGACCCAATAGAGATAGGTAATGTTGGTACACAGATGTTTTGCTAATGCTTTACCTAACACTAAGATCTCAATTTGGACAGTGGATCTGCTGATCACAGAGCAGAAGCAATGGTTAGAAGCTCCAACTAATAAAAATTTGACCACGTGTGATCACCACTGACACCCTTATCTTGTCATTCATCATACTCTTCGTTCATCAAGTGAAAACTCTCTGAATTGGTTATTCTTTCTTTCTTGCATCACTGTTCTAGATTTGCAGTGTCATTTGATTCCCTGCAGGAAGATGTGAAGAAGGATGGATGCTGCATTGAGGCTTCCCTCTTTCCTAGGTCCCACTACTTTTATGAATAACACCGTTGTCCCTTTGTCAAACAGCTAAAGTAAAATTGCACTGAGAATTCTAGACTCTTCAGCCAGCAAGTACTTATTGAGTGCTACTTTAAGCTGGATGTAGAAATCTTAACACATATTTGGAAAGTTTACACTCTGACTTGAAATAGGGCTACCACCAAGGAGACAACAGACAGCCCTGCACGAAGCAGTGGAATCTAAACTACCACAGGTGACATAAGTTAAATATCAACAACCAACTCTCAGAAGTAAGCAAGTCTTGATTTTTAATATTTTCTATTCCTGAGATAAAAACTATTTCTCCATAGATTTAAATGGAGCAAACATGCCACGTCTGAGTATGGAGCTGGGAAATGATGTGTGCAGTCTGCTGCTGTGCCGAGGTGGTACAATCAGGCTCCAGCACACCAGTGGGTGTAATCCTCATGAAAGAAATGGGGATGAGGAATTGGGTTATTATGACAGGATTTCATGGATGTGGTAGGCAATGAGCTGAGTCTCAAAATGCTCATATGGAACTATTTTAAAAATTAAAAGCAGATGTATTTGAGTGTGATAGGTTTTAAATTCTACAGTTTTAAAGGTAAAAATGAAAATATAACTTCCCTTGGAATGAAGATGTGTATTAGGAAGGATGAGGGTGTTCTTCCAAGTACTGAGGACCTAATAATACCTGAATGGGCTGCAAGGAATAAAGGGCATTTGAGGTAAGATTTAAAAATATGTATATAGGCACAGATTTGGTAATGGATATTGGGATGTTCCTATGCTTTGGGGAGGTTATCATTTCCGGAGCAGAGGTTGATGTAAAGGCAAATTGACTTTCTGAGAAAGCCAGTGAATGTTGTGATAATCCTTATCAGTCCACTAGAGATGTCTTCCTCAGATTGCAAAAGCAGTACATGACTAGTATATTAGAACTCAGACGTTCTGCTTAAATCTCCAACTCCAACTCTGCATCCGAAGCCACTGTAGACACACAAAACAAGTGCTTTGTTCCAGATCTCATGTTTCGATAGCCACAGTCTCCAGATCCTCATCCAGATATTTTAAGTGCTACCTCATTCCAATGTTTCTTATGCTACAGAATTTCTCTCCAACACTTACCCCCAAGAATTAATCTTACTAAAGTCAAATGAGAATATTTTAAGTATTAACTCTGGAGAAGTAGGTAAAATATCACAATATAATATATAAGTGGATGGGGTTGTAGTTCAGTGGTAGAGTGCTTGCTTTGCAGGCACAAGATCCTCAAGACAAACTACATGGCATGTTGTGTGACACAATATGATGCAAAAAGTCTAATACATAGAGCACTATATAGTTGATTAATTTTTAGTATGCATTTTCTGAATTTTGATTAAGTCTTCAGAAGTGTAAGACCTGGGGATTGAACCCAGATTCTCTGTGAGAGAAGCAAATACTCCAACTGCTGAAACCAGTTTTTACTCCAGGCCACTTGCTGAGAATATTTCTTTCTTTTTTTATATTGAAAAGGAAAGTAAAAACACTTTATGATAAAATTAAAGATTTACATGGAAAATATTTCAGATAAACACGTTAAAATTGACAATTTTCATGGAAAATT
>BDUI01007206.1:36123-54339 GCA_002335545.1 Apodemus speciosus
CTGTATTTAAATTCTATCTCTACTCTTTTATAGAGAGTGAGCTCAAATGGCTTAAACTTCCTAAGTCTCCACTTTCCGTTCTTTGAAATATTATACCTCATAGAGGTGATGAATGAATAAGGGGTTTTTATTGCTTGGCACTTAGGCATTTAATAGTGTTTATGCTTATGGAACATTTCATCTATTTGTTTCAAAACATGTCTCTGACATATCCAAACATTATTACCATCTATATATCAATTTGTCCAATTAATTTTTTTCTCTTGAGAAGATAAAATAAGCAGATAAATTTATCATCATGTATTTTTATAATATCCTGAAGAATAAAAAGCAAAAACAAAACCAGATTTCTGCTCTGAATATTGGAGGCAGTCTCAGTAAATATCTTACTTTTCTTTTGCTATGAAGAGACACTATGACCAAGGTAACTTATGAAAGAGTTTATTGGTGCTCATAGTTTCCRAGGATGAATCTAAGATCATTGTGGTGACAAGMATGGAAGCAGGCATGCAGGCATGGTGATGAAGCAATAGCTGAAAGCTTGCATCTCAAAACACAAGTAGAAGGCAGAGAAAGCTAACTGGGAATAGTGCTGTTGGGCTTTGAATCCTCAAAGCTCACTCCTAGTAACATACTTCTGCCAAGTAAGACCACACCTCCTAATTCTTACCAAAATGACATTTCAATGAGGAATAAGTATTAATATATATGTATCTATGGGGGCCATTCTTKTTCAAACAACCACATTAAGCATGAGAGTATACAAAGAAGTAGTAAAACAATGACAAAAAGTCTTTTATCTATATYCCCTTAAAGAAGAAGGAGGAGGAGGGGAAGGAGGAGGAGAGGGMGGAAGAAGAGGAACTCACTAGCTAGAGARATGAACGAAAAGGTTAAGGGCAGTAGATGCTCTTACAGATGACCTGGGTATGGTTACCAACACCCACATGACAGCTCACAACTGTCTATAACCCCAGGACCAGGGGATCCAATGACAATTTCTGGCTTCACAAAATCAGGCACACATGTGGTTCACAGACATACATGTAACAAAAACATTCATACTCACTTTTAAAAATTAAATATCAGATCAAATGTGTACCAGAAGCAGAATAAAAGTCTGAGGGGGTGTAGGTKCTAATGCTTTGATTGGGAATGAATGAAGGTCCTGTTTCTCAATTGGTTCTAGATCAATCAATAAAGATGCTAGTGGCCAATGGCTAGGTGGAAGAGGTGGGACTTCCAGTTTCCCCTGAGGCAGGCTAGCAGAAAAGAGTTTGAGATGCTTTGGAGAGCAAGAGAATGAGCCACCAGCCACGTGAGATCTTAGGCGGACTGGTCACTGTGTRTTTCCTCAATCGGGCCTKGRGTAGCAGGCAGGAGATGAGAAATGTAATTAAGCTGAGGGCAGATTTAGGATGCTGAGCTGGGAGTGAAGATAAGGTCATGTTAGCCAAGGGAAGCTTAGAAGTGTCTGGACATTGAGCTAAAAGCATCCAGACACAGTCCATCTGGGGATCCATCCCATATACAGTTACCAAACTGAGACACTATTAGGGATGCCAACAAGTGCTTGCTGGCAGGAGCCTGATATAGCTGTCTTCTGAGAGGTTCTGCCACTGCCTGACAAATACAGAGCAGGGGGATATAATTCTCCTGAGAGGTTCTGCCTTTGCCTGACAAATATAGAGGGGGACGTTCTCAGCCAACCACTGGATTGAGCACAGGGTGCCCAATGGAGGAGATAGAGAAAGGACCCAAGGAGCTAAAGGGGTTTGCAGCCCCATAGGAGCAAGAACGATATGAACCAACCAGTACTCCAGAGCTCCCAGGGCCTAAACCACCAACCAAAGAGTACACATGGAGGGACTCATGGCTCCAGCCTCATATGTAGCAGAGATTGGCCTTGTCTCCTCATCAATGAGAGGAGAGGCCTTTGATCCTGTGAAGACTCAGTGCCCCAGTGTAGGGGAATGGCAGGACAGGGAAGCAGGAGTGGATGGGTTAGTCAGCAGGGAGGGGGGAAGGGATGAAATAAGGGGTTTTCGGAGGGGAAACGAGGAAAGGGCATAACATTTGAAATGTAAATAAAGAAAATATCTTAAATAAATAAATAAATAAATAAACAAACAAATAGAAAAAAAGAAATAGGCTAATGTATATGTGTCTTTCACTGGCAGATCCAAGGGAACCTGGGTGGGGTTGGTAGCATGGTCTGCCCGGAGCTTAAAGCAGGGCAGTAGAAACTACATGCTACACAAGGGTGTATTATTTTTTATTATTTTGAAATAATAATTTTATCTAAATGAAACAAATTGATAATTGGGGGCAAAAAATGCTCCCCTTAAGTTTCCCACCAAAACGCAGACGTGGCCATCATTATGGACATCTTAGGTTTGGAGCTTCAGCTTTGATTTTCTTGGTTTACACATAATTTAAGGTGTGGCAGCCTAAGAATCTTATAATTAGATCCATAAGAGAGTATACTATTTCCAAAATATCTCATAGAAAGTTCAGGTCCTTCTTTGGTCTGTTACTGCTTTTATATGTGTGTATTTTTTTTAAAAAGTATTAAAACACTTATCTTAATAAGAAAAGAAGTCAAAGTCAGAAATGTAAGAACATTGAATTTCTTATTGAAGGTCAGATGCCAATTAATATCTACAAAGAAATGATTCTTTTTTCAAAATAACTTTAAACCTCCTATCTCCCCAGGTTGCCTGTCTCCATTCATTCTGCTTGCCCTCAGGGCTTCAGGACTAAAAGGGAGAGACCTCAGATCCCTGACTTTAGGGAGAGGGAACTTACAGAGCCTACTTCCAGCAGAAGACAGAGCTTCAGATGAGGGAGGGAGGGCCATCCAACAGTCATAACTCTGACCCATAATTATTCCTGTCTGAAAGATTTACAGGGATGGAAATGGAGAGGAGTCCAAGGAAAAGAAGGTCCAGCGACAGGTTCAAGTGGGATCCAGTGCAAGGGGAGGTCCCAAGGCTATTACTGAGGCTATGGAGCACTCACACACAAAAAAGGGACCTAGCATGACCACACTCTAGAAGACCCAACAAACAGCTGAAAGAGTCAGGTGCAGAGGTTTGTACCCAACTGATGGACAGAAGCAGCTGACCTCTGCTGTTGAATTAGGGAAGGTTGAATGAAGTTGAGGGCGATGCTATAGGACGACCATGAGTATCAATCAATTTGGAAACCCCCAAAGGATCTCTCAAATAATAGACCATCAAACAGGCAGCATACTCCAGCTGATTTGAGGCCCTAGCCCATATAAAATAGAGGACTGCCGGGCCTGTGTTCATTCAGAAATAATGTACCTGTACCTAACCCTCAAGAGACTGGAGGTCCCAGGGAGTTTAGCAGTCAGGTGAGGTAGGGGGTTGAGACATCCATGAGGAGACAGGAAGAGGGGAGGAGGTATGGGATGTGGAATAGTCAGAGGGTGGACAGGGGTTGGTAGGGTGGGGAAAATATGGAGTATATAAAAATAATTAATAAAAATATTGACAATGTTTTTTCTTTAATGATACTTTTTTTCTTTAATTTTTCTCTCATACATTACATCCTGATTGCAGTTTGCCTTCCCTCCAGTCCTGCCATTCCCTTCCCTGCCACTGCTTCCTCTCTCCCTCAGATCCACTGCTCCTTCATTTCCCTTCAGAAAAGAACAAGCCTTCCAGCAACATATAGCAAATACACACTTGCTTATATGGCAAGGTAAATATAATTTTTAGATTCTCAGGAAACTATGGAATTTTTAAATTTCATTCAACAGATTTCAATAAAGCTGAATGGTTATGTGACTAAAATAAAATTGATAAGTTTGAATAATAAGTTCACTGAGAATGAAATACCTGCCAAATCCTGGATACTCCTCTAGWGTGGAACTGTGAGGGGACTTCATGTGTTAGATTGGAGTGGAAATAGTAAATACCTTTCCAGCTCTAAAATACCATAGACTGCCTACAGCTCTTTAGASAGAATTAATTCTAAAGTTGTATCTAGGCTTACTAGAGAAAAACACCATGTTCTCTTGGCAAAGTATGCCCGAGACACAGAAAAATAGAACACATTTTTTTCACCATTCCTGGTGATCTAAGCCACAATGATGAACATTCAAAATGCCATGGACAAAAGACGTAAATTGAACACATAGCACTTTAAGTGTACTATCCTGTTTAATCTAAGTGATCTTCTGACATAGGACACACTGTGGTGCATTGAATGAGAATGCCCACCATAGGCTCTTACACTGTAATATTTGGTTCCCAGTTGGTGTACTGTTTAGGAAGGATGAGGAGGCATGGCCCTGTTGAGGAAGGTGTTTTACTGAGGCTTTCCTGTCATTCTCTCTGTCATGATGCTCATGAACTCTCCTCCTAAAGTGGTAAGTAAGCCCCCACTGAAAGTTTACTATATGTAGCCAAGGCTATGGTGTCTTATAACTTTAGTAGAATAGTAGATAAGATATCTATCTGTACACAGAGGAAACTAGGGAATAGAAATGTTTAATAACTCCCAAAGTGAGTACTGAATGGGATAAGATGTGGTGTAGAAACTGTATGTCACCCTCTTAGAAAAAAAAAAAAAACAAAAACCTGTTCAGCAGCACAAAAAGACTATCCTGCCTGGTTTCTGGGTTCAAGATAAAACAGATATAAAATTAAGCCAACCAACTTCTCCTCCCACTTTATGGAAAAACGGTGACCATGACCTTCAGTGACAAACCCTATCCTCAAAACTTAGCCGCACCTGACATTTTTCTAGCCTTGGTTTACCATGCTTCTCTGTAAGTCAAAGAGTCKACTACAAAGTTACAACCTATGTTCTCTTGGTTGCCTACTCTCAGTTAGAACTCTGTTTCTCCAGMACCTTTATCCTYTTTCTTATATGAGAACAGGTACCCAGATTTCTGCCTATCTTTGAGTTGAAGTCCTTCAATTACTTTTCTAATATCTTAGGTACATCCCCCAGGCCTTATGTACTTAGGCTAGATTATCCCATGACTATACCTGAAACCTAAACACCACGTCGTGGTCATTACAGGGAGCTTTACATAGTTTCTATTCTGTGTAGCTCCCAGGGGATGGAAGATGTTGTGCAGCATCCTTCCCTTCCTGATAGTCCAATCACACAGCAGGTAACTCTAGATGCTCTTGGCATGGTGCCATGAGACAAACCTTTGAGGAGACTTCCAACTCTGAGAGTCCACTCTGTATTCCTGAGTATTCTTATACTCAGGAATTTTCTAAAGGAAGAAAGAAGGGGAAGGAAAAGGAAAAAGCTTATTTGGCACACATAGGTTGTACTGTATTGAAGCTAACCTAGTCTCACATAACTAAAAGTACTGTCAGCCAATAAGAATGACAGGGAAACTCCTTCACTAGTGTGTTCTGCTGCCTCCCAAGAGTGAGACAAGGCATGAGTCAGTTGAGGCCCAAGATCATCACATGAAATAAGAAGACAACCACTGGGAACTGGCTTCATTCCAGCTAGGTAGCAAACAACTTCATTCTGTTACCAGGAGACATGACATTTAGAGATATTCCCCAAAACAAAACCAATACACATATAGAAACTGTCTATGCTGATGTTTCTCTCCTATTTCTCCCCAGAATATAATATATTAAAAAGCATATTAGGCTAGGAGCTAAGTTGACTTGGGTTTAAGTCCAAGCTCTGCCACTTTACAACAATGAGTGATTTGTTTAACTATCTGACCCTCAATTTCTCAGTCTATAAAATGGATATCAGCTATGCCAGAGCAATGAGAGAACTAAATGTTACTAGTATATTTGGCACCCAGTAGGAAATGCATCTATATATTCTTCTTTGCTACCTGATCCTGTCAACCCCTCAAGTACCAGAGATCTTCCTACTGACCTCTAGTGCTCATGATTTTCTACACGAAGATTCACCCTCTATCACTTTACTATTTATCACTTAGACCTGCAGTTTCCACAGCTCCCTCCCTATTCATAACCTATGAAAACACCAATTACTTCAGTGCTAGTAGGTGATCTTTTTATAGTGAAAAGAACACAAAGTAAATGTCTTTACTGACTTCCCTAACACAACCCTTAACTTCAAAGACTTGAAAGTCCCTAAGGCAGGCAAAGCGACCCCAAACTGTAGAACACTACCACTTTAATCATATTTGTACCTTACATTTCTGGGTTAAGCTTTCATTTACAGTACAGAGTCTTCCCATTTAAAAACTGGAAGGAGAAAATGTGCTTTATAATATTATCAGGATTTCAAGTCTCACAAAATTCTTTTTTAATTTACCTAAGCATATATTTTCTCTAAATGTGGTCAAAATACACTTGTTAGTGCCCACCATGGAATTCTATGCATTGTCCATGAATGAGTCAAAGATTGCAGCCATAAAAATTCTCAGAATTATCAGAAAATACTATTTATTTTTATCAGCCCACTGTAGCTTTCTACTGGCCTCAGGTAGAACTTGTCAGTTGCCCTCATTCTTAGGAATCAATTATTTTTAGATGTGTCTAGTTCAGATCCTTATATAAAATTATGATCCACTTTACTATGGGGGTATTTGTTTAAAATTCTGCATTTAGAGGTGCAATGAGGAAGGGAAACCAGAATGAGAAACTGATGACCTGGATATTCAAAATAAGCTCTTGGATGCCTTTTACTAATTCAAGATGAAGATTTATAAAACATATCTCTGGACATGATAAATAAAACATGATAAAAAAAAACCAATAAACAGCTGTCTTCAAAACACCTAGGAGCCTAAGAAAAGAAGGCAGGACAGAAAAAATTACTTCTGTCATCAGGCTCATGTGAGGAACATCAGGGCCCTACTAAGGTCATTGTAAGTATACGTGGGTGAATTAAGATAATAGAACAAGCCATTGTACATGGGAGTTCAATAAAAGAAAGGAAGCTGTTATTCCCTCTGCATCCACCATATGATATTTTWTGGCATGTTGTTCATAATATAAAAGTTCTGAGCAATTACTCTATGTTTATTCYTGATTATAATGTTAATGAGTACAATTAACCAGCAACCTATTCTGTGAACATAAAATGATTTTTCTTCTATTACTAGCAAACTAGATGTTCTAAACTATCACTTCATGGGATGGTTAAATAACTTATTAAAAAGGACAAGACTGTAATAATTTATTATTAATGATGAAATTAAACATTTACTAAAATTTAAACAATTATAATGTTTAAATTAGTAAATGTAATTATACTAACTGTAACTATGCTAAATTGAACAACTTCTATGTGTCTGACATATTTAGAAAGGGTTTTGTGTATTTTAATAGATCAGCAAATTCAAAGCTCTAAAGATTAAGATGTTTATTAAAGTTCATAAAGTTAGTGAGAGTATAGACAGAGTTCCAACCCAACCTGTCTGAGTCTGATCTCCCAGCTATGTGACAGCACAGAATGCTACTATCACACTCTACAGCTGTAATCATTCAGTCGTGATTTAATTGTATTATACAAAGAAAACAAAAAATTCATCTTGTAAAGGGGCTGAGATGTCATTCAAGACTATCTACAGKACATTCTACCTCTACTTACTATTCCATTCCAAAATTCACAAAAATGGTTCTTTCATCTTTGGGCTCCATCCTCTCCTATCTCTCTGCTTGCTAAAATACAAATCCTACATGTACCAATACTTCCCTCACCAGTAAGCATCTTGTAAGCATCTCAAACACAACTCTATTTCTTAAGTTACATTTTCTTTATATCCATTTTAGATTATCATTTATAATCTAACTTCCACTCCCTCTGCTTTTTCACATTATTGTTTCAAAGACTGCTTTTCAACAAATGTAATTAAAATTTCTCAGAATCCTGTCTTTGGAATTTCTTTATCAAATATGGTCCTTTGATCTTCTACATCCATTGGTTCTAATGAGATTGTGTTAGTAAGATTCACCTGGTACTTTCTCCTTCCTTGTAGGCACTGCATAGAGATAATGCCCAATATTTCCTTAGACTTTCTCTGGACATAAATAGTTGCCAAAGATGATGTTATCTTTTACCAGATCATTAACTAGGACCCAGAAGCAAATGGCTTGTTCCTAATCTCAGTGTCTTCTAAGTCTCAGACTGACATTTACTTCAATGAGTTATTTAATGATCAGGAAAAAATATAATAGGCATTAATGGTAAAATTATAACATTGATTAAAGCACATCAGCCTGTTGAATATTTATCTAAGTGATTTTTACATGCTACAAATTCAGTACTGCATATGTGGGACTCCTTTTCTTCAGCCTGTTGAATATTTATCTAAGTGATTTTTACATGTTGCAAATTAAATACTGCATATGTGGGACTCCTTTTCTTCATTAGAAACAGGTAGTGTGAGCTTCTATTTTTTTCTCAAATCATTTCTATTTCATCATTGGTTTTGTCTGCATAACTTCTATGCTGGTATGTCCATCTTCAGTATCTCCTTGTTTTCCATTTGTATGCACACTGTACTTAGATAAATCTTTTTAACTCATGGATCAATAGCATCACCAATTATGAACATGTAATTGTCTTCTTTGTAGAGTGAACATCATGAATTACCTTATCAAATTTCTCCAACTCATGGAGTTTTGTATTAAATATCTTGTTTTTATTTTAGCAAGAGTCAAGATGTACAACACATATAAAACAGATTACAGATTCACATGAAGTTCTATAAGTCACCCTTACCTGATTTCTTAACCATGTGACTATTAAACCATGGATCCCTGCTTTCCTTCCTCCACTGATGCTTCACAACTTTGTTAGATGTCCCCAGCTCTGTATTTTACTATTCAGTCAAGTCACTTGTAGCTCAGATTTCTAGTTCTTTCAGTTTCTTACTACCTGTGACCTCTATGAGCCTCTCCCAGTCCTACACTTCCCCTCTAGATTTTATTGCTCTCTGGAGAACAACCTCTAAAGCCTTTGTTCTGCAAATTCTTCCTGTTTCAGCAGAAAAAGTAAAATTGTTTCTTCTCTTGCTTATGTACATAATATGCTTACAATTCAATATATTATCATTTTGAGGTTTGTACTATCTTCATTTTTGTTCTTCTCTTAGCATTCACTCAGAAAACAACTTACCTGAGGACACGGACTGAACCTGACCTATCTGGTGTCCCTGTACCAGGACCTCCAGAATTTAACAAAATGCAATAAATGTAAGTTCTGTTCGATTGAATTAAGTCATGTGGTCCCAAATTATGTAGCAATGGGTAATGGAACTTTACCGGATTTTGCTATAGATATTTTTTAAATAAATTCATTCTTTGATTTCTTTAAAATAAAAATTCTAATACAATTTCCAGCACTTTTTATTCTATGAAGACCCCACCTCAAGGTCATGCCAGTCACAGAATAAAGGACAGTCACTTTTATCCCAAAGCACTGATGTTTTCTGAATAAAGACCCAAAGAGCCTTAAAATCTCAATCTGCCATTTCATGTCAAACTCTTTTCCAACACAATTAGGGATTCAAAGGGAAACTACTTTTAACATCTGCTATCTTTTAAGTTGTCTTCACTTTGATGATGATAAGACTCCATGGATTCTTCTATCTATCATATTCTCTTTGCAAGCCAGAGCTCCTGTTGAATCTTCCTGAACATCATTGTTACATCTCTTTGTCACCTAACATCATTTACAATCTCTATCAAATGTTATAAAATATGTATGCAAATTACACTAAAAATAACACTTTGTCTCTTAAATTATGTGAAAATATTTTTTGTAAACAATGTAGTRAATCTTTTCCTAAAATGTTTTGCCTAAAGATAAACATGGAGCCTATGAAATATTTAGAATGACTTGGTATTTGTATAAGCAATTACACAGACATCCCCACTAGAGTTGCTTGGAAGCCTACTATGATGAAATCAGACCAAGGGTTAAAAACCTCACTCTTCTTTCAGGTTCTTCCTGATTGGGTGGATGGATGGATGGATGGATGGATGGATGGATGGATGGATGGATGGACGGATGGAACATTTGCTACTCTTTCTATTAGTTGGTAACTACAAGTAAATGAGCTGTAGGGATGACACTGAACTGTTAGTAAGTAAACAACATGATTAAACTAGCCTGACATGGCTGTTCCCTGAGAGGTTCTACCAGCATCTGACCAATACAGATGCAGATACTCATAGTAAACAATTGAACTGAGCCCACGGACCCCAATGGAAGAGCTAGAGGAAGGACTGAAGGAGCTGAAGGTGATTATAACCCTATAAGAAAAACAATAGCAACTAAATGAACCACCTAGAGCTCCCAGGGACTAAACCACCAATCAAAGAGTATATATGGAAGGAGCCAGGACTACAGATACAAATGTAGCAGAGGACGGCCTTATCTGACATCGATGGGAAGGGAGGAGGGCTTGATGCCTCAGCACAGGGAGATGCTAGAGAGGTGTGGTGGGAACGTGTGAATGGGTAGAGGAGCACCCTCATAGAAGCAAAGGAGACAGGGAGGAGGAAGGGATAGAAGGGGTTGTGGAGGGATAACCAGTAATGGGGATATCATTTGAAATATAAATGAATAAAATGATTAATAATAAAAAAGGAAAAAATGATTAAACTGATAAATGCTGCACTTACTTTTTTCTTTCAGTATGACCTTCTTCAGAGGATTTTTTCCTTCTATGAAAGTGACTTTATCCTTAAAGTATTTCACCTCATACGTTCATCTCCTAATGCTAATGAATTTATGAATATGACTCATCATTTCTAATCAATGGAATTGTGTTGCAGTTTGGCTAAAGAGCAACTATAGTTTAAGTTTTCAGTCTCTGTGAAAGAAAATATCATTCTTATAAAGGAAAAGAAAAAATGATTGCCTGGGAGTTTTTCAGAAATTAAAATGTATATAACACCTTTAGTGGATATTATTTCCTTCATAAAACTTCCACATTATCCAAGTAAAAGTATTCTATTTTTGATATCATGGTTATGTTGATACATGAAAACTATTGTCAAAATATTTCATGGTGCCCAACTGACTCAGACTGTTAAACCAATAATGAGAGAAAAAAGATTTGTTTCTCAGGTTTATTGTGGAACTCATGAGTAATGTGTTCCACCTATGGAGCTCTATAAAACAGAAACCACACCCTTTTAATCAGCCATTCTATAAAGATGAATGTTCATACACTTACATTTATAAGTACCAGTTGTTTCCCTTTTTAATTGCTACTTCTTCTGTTCATTTGCTTAAATGGAATAAAGAAATGCATGATTTTTCATCAATCTTTATCTAGTATTTACTTAATCTTTAGGTTGAATATTTAAATTTAAAGAAGTTATTCCAGCAAATATAGACATCAAATTGCAAAGTGGAGATAGTTTGAATTCAATATGATAAAATATTTATACCATCTGAGTCTAAATAAAAACCAGACAATACAGTGATCCACAACACAGACTTTTTGAGTCAGAAAGACCCAAGTTCAAATTCTTTCTCTAGAACATTCAAAGAATGTCAGGTCAGCCAAATTACTTGAGTATTTAAGCTTTAGTAAACACTTGTTTCATAGGATTATAGCAAGGAGTCCTATAAAGTGCTGAGACCAGTACACATAATAAACTACATCTATTCTTTGGAAAAGCAATAGTTTTTTCCAACACCATTTGTTGTTGTTGTTGTTCTTGTTGTTGTTGTTTTGTTTGTTTGGGGTTGGATTTTTGGGATTTTTGCTGTTGTTTGGTTTTTGTTTTTGTTTTTTGAATAGTTGATTTTGGTGTTTTGTTCTTTGTTTTGTTTTGTCGTTGTTGGTGTTGTTTTTCTTCTTTCTTCTTTCTTCTTCTTTTTCTTCTTCTTCAACAATGATGACTAATACTACACTAATATTATACTACAACTAATACTACAACTAATACTACAACTACCTCCTCTATAAAACAAATGGGCCAGAGAAAATATCTGAGGACTTCTACAGATATAGCAGCTTTCTATCCCACAGAATTTTGCTCATCTCCAGAACTCTGAATCTAGCGAACAAAGACCAAGCCTACTTTGATGTGCTGTAGTTACTTCAAACTACAAGTTAAAGAATAATCCATTATATTATTCTCATTCTCTCTCTCTCTCTCTCTCTCTCTCTCTCTCTCTCTCTCTCTCTCTCTCTCTNCACACACACACACACACACATACACACAAACACATAAATGTACTTAATCATTTACTTTGTCTTTATTTCTATACTCTTTCCTGCCGAAATGATTTAAGAAACCAGTCTTGACTCTATCAATTCACTCAGCCCAATACCAATGCAGTCTTCTGGAGTAGCCCACCCTCTGTCAACTTCTCTCTCGATTTCTCCTGCTTCTCCAATGCCATCTTCCTGTTGCTATTGCCTTAGATCAGATCTTTACTGGTCCTGCTTCAGCTTCCAACTTGGCTTTTTAGACTCTTGCTAACAATCATCTATACTTTCTCAATATCAACCTTTCTAAATTTTCTCTCTTTTGTTATTTCAAACTTAGTTTTACTGACAATTAGTATCTGTCTGTCTCTACACAATCCTTTGTTCAAGTTAAATGCAGCTATTTGGATTTCTCCCAATACGCCATTGTGTTTCTTTCTTTAGTGACTTTCTCTTCTTTCATCACTTCTCATTAATTTTGTCTTTCTAAATTCAGTTGTCTTGCATGAACTCTGCTAACTCCACCAGATGTATCAGTCCATTAGACACAAGGAAGGTTTTACTTCAAGTCTACCTAGGAGTATGACTACATAAATTTCATTCATATTTGAATGAAAGGAAAGAGAGGTAGGCAACATGTCCTATTCATTTCAGCATGAATAAACTGAAAGCCATGACTTGTGCACCTATTAGAACAGGCACTTTTCTGTAACCAATATAAGACAGAATTTTCTCCAGTTAGAGTATGTGCTGACATTTTAAATTTAAGTTTATTTTAAGTAAAATTCTAAAAGAAGGAAATTAAGGTAACAGAAAATCTAAAATACTATTGTTATTTCATAAGTATATTCATTGATTTCCTATAGGAAAAAAACAAAATGGCAAAGAAACAAATTCTTGTTTTGGAAAAAATATCCTTCACATACTATATTTAGAAATGAAGGATATTCAACAGAAAAACAGCATCACCATAAGAAGTGATTAAAATGATTTCTCTGCTTTGGTAAACAAGGTTGTGATTTCAGTATACTTGGGATTTTGATTTTTTTTCTCCTTCATTCAATTTGAATAAAAATACTTGAGTTAGAAACTACAAAATGCCAAATGATCAACAATGAATTAAAGCCTAATGATAGAAAGAATACCCACTGAACCAATGAATTTTCTACATGTAGTACAAACATGTTTCTGAGGATTAATCAGGATGATCTAAGTTTTAAAATACTGTAACTTGGATGAATAATTTCACACCACATAGGAAGTCTCTGTTCATTAACTTTAAGAATAGTTACACTGTGTGACGTTTCAATTTGTATACACTCATGAATTTGCTTATCATTTTGAATCACTAATGCTCTTTTGACAGAGTGAACAGAAGACAAATCTTATTGAGTAAAGTCCAAAAGTAATTCTTATATTAGCTAATCAAGGATTATAAAGAGATTTCTTTTTATTCTCAACCTTAAATATTGGAACACTGAGATAAGGTTAACATAAATTCATACGTATACTATTTGTTACTAAGGTAATGTTATTTTACACTTAGTACTACAATGTAACAATAAATTTTCTTAACTTTTTTATTACTTCACAGCATAATGAAAGGTAGTTCATCTTAGATATTACTTTGTTTATGTGGTCCATTTGAGAGGAACAGAAAACTTTACAAGGGAGTGAAGTGACTAGTACTTGTTATAAGAAACAAAATGTTTCCAATGCAGAATAAAACTTTGAGATATTATTAATCTACCAAGCACACAGTTGTAATCAAGGCCTGCTTTCTTTGATGTGGTATATGTCACAGCACAACAAGATGCTTTTCATATGTACAGGAGTTGTACGTTCAAAATCAGGAGTGTGTGTGTGTGTGTGTGTGTGTGTGTGTGTGTGTGTGTGTGTACAGGCACACAGCTCTTAATTGATCAAAACAGAAAATAATAACCACAAGGGACCCTGTATTCAGATTAATAGTTGGCTGCAGGCATCCACCTCTGTATTTGTCAGGCTCTGGCAGAGCCTTTCAGGAGACAGCTGTATCAGGCTCCCTTCAGCAAGCACTTCTTGGCATTCAGAATAGTGTCTGGGTTTGGTGACTGTATATGGGATGGATCCCCAGGTGGGGCAGTCTCTGGATAGCCTTTCCTTCAGTCTCTTCTCCACACTGTCTCCATATTTGCTCCTGTGAGCATTATGTTCCCCTTTCTAAGAAGAACTGAAGCACCCACACTTTGGTCTTCCTTCTTCTTGAGCTTCATGAGGTCTGTGAATTGTATCTTGGGTATTCTGAGCTTTTGGACTAATATACACTTAACAGTGAGTGTATACCATGTGTGTTTTTGTGATTGGATTACCTCACTCAGTATGATATTTGGGTGGGGGAACACCCTCATTAGAAGTAGGGGAGGGGGATGGCATAGGGAGTTTCCAGAGGAGGGGGACCAGGAAAGGGTGTAACTTTTGAAATGTAAATAAAGAGAATATCCAATAAAAATGGGAAGCAAAAAAATAAAAAATAAAAAAAGAAGGCAAGCTGAGCAAACCACATAGATAAATCAATATTCCTCTGTGGTCTCTGCTTCCAATCTAGTCTCCAGATTCCTGTCTGGAGTTCTTGCACTGACTTCCCCGTGATAAACTATTACCTGGTACTGGAAGSATAAATTGAAATAAAACATTTCCTTGCCAAAAAAAAGATCCACACGGAAATGGAGTGATGATGGTACAGAGTATTCACTGTTCTTGTAGAGAACCCAGTTTTATTTCATACCTAAATGGTAGCTCACAACTACCTGTAATTACAGTTCATTGGGACCTGATGCCCTAGTGTGTGTGTGTGTGTGTGTGTGTGTGTGTGTGTGTGTGTGTGCATTTTGTTACTAAGAAAACATTATTTTATACTTAGAACAAAATATTTTTATACTTAGGACTACAATTTAATAACAAATTCTCTCAACTTTTTAGTATTACTTCACAGTTTAATAAAAGGTAGCTCATCATAAATGTTACTTGTTTGTTTTATTATCTTTTTCACTTTTTTCTCTTTATTTTTGTTATCATGTGTGTGTCAAATATTCAAAATAAAATAGATATTTTCTCTTTTGTAAAGTGAGTAATTTCCAGGTCTCTTTAATTCCTAGCTTATTCTATGTAAAATCTGCTGAGATTTTTATGTTTTGGTATATACTTTTTTTCTGGTATGGACCTCAATTTATTATGTCTTGAGTCACCTTTTCTTTAGCACATTTTATGCCCAGAGAGTAAAATTAAGCTTTTTTAGAAAAAGTCACTAATATCTTATATCAAGAATAAATCTGGAAATGAATGAAGAGAATGAAAGGATATGTTATAAAGTATATGAATGTTAAACTTATACATCCATTGTAGTTTCTAATTGATTAGTATGTGGAGTACATGAACTTTGATCTAAGAATCTTATGTGTGAAACATTTCTGAGAGATTTATGACCATCTTGCTATATAATGAGTGTCAGCTTGCCTGAGGGAAAATGTAATTTAAGCACATATTACTTTACACAGAGAATATAGAGTAAGACACAATAAGTTTAACTCTCAATCACACCTGTCTCCAGAAATGTTTTTTTTTTTCTATAAAATTCTACTCCTCCTGGCCTCATGGTTGAAGCTATTCATAGTGATATCCCAAAAGACAGTTAAGTGGGCTWACATTTATGGGATCACCTTAAACTTGCCATGAGATGAAATAACATTAATTTGAAGTTAAAGAAACATCAAACTCACACCTTAAAATAGGATGGGAATGCTTAACATTAGAAGCAGTAATGGTCCTCATGAAAAATTAGATAATGCTAAATCACAATGTCAGTTGGCATTTGGTCAGCAAGAGGAAAAACAAAGGCCTTCTTTTCTTTAGATTTCTAGAATTATCAACAATGCGACTGAAGTTTGGGGCTAAAAAGACTTAGGAGGTACCTATAATCTGAAAGAAAGTAGCAACATACAAAAACACTTGAGAATTGCTATTACTCAGATAAGAAAGCCAGGTGTGGTGGTATGTGCCTGTAATCCCAGCACTGTGGAGAGACAGACAAGAAGATTACCAACCTAAACTACACAGAAATACTCTGTTCCAAACAAAATAAAAAAGAAAGTCAACAGACAAATATAAAGGGTAAAAGGTTGTTAAACAGAAAGTCAACAGTTAAATTCCAAATGATGGTGTGGGGACACTGACTTTAGACTCTTCAAAAGAAGAAAACAGATACTGTCAGTTCTAGTCATGTAGGAAGCGATTGCTAAAATCCCTTCCTCTACTGGTATATGGTGGCACAGTTACCCTGAATATGAATAATGTACAAATTGTGCATCACATTTTTAAAACACTAGGAAAGCAGAGGTCCCAGATAGAAGAAGGAGAGACTTGAAAGAACAGTTGAATGGGAATTTTGGAAGCTGATTTACACTCTGAAGAGACAAACTGTGAGTCCTTGAACACTTGAGGAGGAGGGTAAGTGGACATACAAGCCTATATAAACCCATGCCCCTCTCAAGAAGGGACTTCAGCAAGACCAATACCACAACCTCAGGAAAGGACACTCTTTATCCAGAACCTAGATGGAGAAAGAGAGAGAGGGAGGTGGGGGAGAGGGAGAGGGAGATAAGGAAGGAAGGAAGGATGGATGGAAGGGCAGACTTAGAATTTTGAACTATAACTCTGTTTCGTATATTCTTATAGTGCTCAATTTTTTAGACATCCAGTACAGGAAATTTCAAGCCTGGCAATGGATAATAAGCTAAAATGGACATGCCAGAGTGGACAGGAAAAAATCCCATAAAGCCTTAGTACTATACAAAGAACTATAGCTATCTAAGGAATATTGTAAATGAAAAAGGCTGTCTTCCTCAGAGAAAAGCTTACCAATTGATTGTCCAGTGCCATACGGTCAACCCCAAAAACTTACATACTAGTAACATTATATGAACTAAGCATGTTCATATATATTTACTTATCTATTTAGGAATATGTAGGTGTATATATATATATATGCATGAAATAATAATTAATGAAAGAAAAAGTCACAAAGAAAAATGGAGAAAATGGTGCAATTATATTATATTATCATTATTCAGCTCCMCCATACTGTGATATGGTAAGTGCCCTAGAAAACTAATAGAGACTTAAAAATATAATTAAATTAGTAGCAATGAGAGGATATAAGTAAAATATATAAAATAAGAAATTTTAAAAATTTGAAATTCTATGAGGAAAAAAATATACGTCACTAATCAAAATGTCTCTGAACAGGTTAAACAGTGTGTCAAAAGGATGTAGCACACAGAAACAGATTAACATTTGAAATAAAATAAAAGACACAAAGATCTCAAACTTACAAACTGTTTCAACTTCTAGCCAAATAAGATACCTCAAAGAAATACTAATGAAACAAAGTAAACAAGACTTTTCTCAGATTTGAGAGAAAATGCCTGGCCTCAAATTCATGAAAGAACAGTAGATCCCAAGAAAAATGAATAAAGCTAAATTTGCAGAAACATAATCATGGTGACACTGCAGGAAATATGAAAGCAGGTAAAGAGAATGAGAAATGACTTAAAAAGTAATTACAACTGGTGATTGACAATAGCAACGGCAAAGGGGGACAAAAGGAAAAAGTTCACATTGTGTGCTGAAAAAGCGATCACCTGTCATCTCCAGTTCTGTGCATAAAAGCACAAAAATTCCTCCCTGGAAGAGCACTAGTGRGCACAAAACAAAAGAGCAGGCTGAAGGCAAGGAGCAAAGGAAATGAGGGCATGTAAGAAAATCTGAGTGTGCTCAAACTTCAGTAATTGTGCAGTTTGGCCTGGCTATAATGACCAACCACAGGCATCAAAGGTGCAATGCATGGTCACATTGCTAAAATCCCACATAATTTTACATTTAACATAGGTTTTTTAATTATATTTTATTATTTTATCATGTCAAGTATAGCAGTAAAGTTGATTTGTAAAAGCACATAGAACTTAAATGCTATGTAACAACAAGTTAGACAAAAGCTTCAATTCCTTAAAAGT
>BDUI01007207.1:0-13528 GCA_002335545.1 Apodemus speciosus
AAGGCCCAATGGAGTAATGCAGGGGCATACCGGAATAGGGCAGTGGAAAGGGGTGAGTAGGGGAACAAGGGGAGGGAGAAAGACATATGGCACATCTTGGGGGGGCGTGGAAACCAGAAAAAGGGAAATGAAATGTAAAGCAACAATATATCCCATTAAAAAAAAAAGAATATATCCAATAAAAAAAAAAAAGAAAAAAAAGAATCAGTTCTTTATTTCCACCCATCTGGGCTTGTCTGTTGGTTCTCTATGGTGACCTGGTCAGGCCACCAGCTCCAAGATGGTGGCGGGTCTCGGGCTCTGTCTAACCGTGGGATTCCCTGAAGGACCGGAGCTTCCCTGGCTGGACTGCTGGAGCCTAGATGGTGGTACTCTCAGACCACAGGGCTCCATCTGGTTAGGGTCTGTGGTGCCCTGAGGCAAGATGGTAGCCTCCACTGCAAGCTAGGCACAGACCCCCAGCATGTTGTTCCCCGAGCAGGTCGGCATACAGACAGCCCACCGAGTTGATCAGGCTGTGGGTGCAGACAAGAGCCTGACGGGATGGTCGATGTTAGACTCGGACTTTGTCTGTGCACCTGGCCCCAGCTGCCACCCATCAGCAGTGACCCAAGGCAAGATGGCGGCCTCCACTGCCAGAAAGTGTTTTTTTTTAATCGCTCTTTGTTTTTAATTGAATATCATCTTCATTTACATTGCCATGGTAAAACCTTTCCCAATTTCCCCCCTCCCGAAAGCCCCCAACTCCTCCTCCTTCCCCTGCCTCCATATATATTCCCTTCCACCCGAAACACTGCCCCTTCCCCCCTCAGTTTCCCTTTGTTGGGGTCTCTGTTGAGTCTTTACCTGACCAAGTACCATTCCTCCCGCTGATGCCCAACAAGGCCTGCTTTTGCCACATTTTTGGCTGCAACCATTTGTGCTCCTTGGTTGATGGTTCGGTCCCTGGGAGTCTTGGGGCATCTGGGTGGCCACAATCATTGTTCTTCCCACGGCACTGTAAGCCCCTTCAGCTCTTCTGGGCCTCCTCCAGCACCTCCACTGAGGACTCCATGCCAAGTCCAATAGTTGGTTGCTAGCATCTACCTCTGTATTTGTAGGTTCTGGAGGGCCCCTCCAGAGACAACCATGGCATGCTCCTTTTGGTATACACTTCTTGTCATCCTTAGTAGTGTCGGGGTTTGTTGACTGTTTATAGGATGAATACCCAGGTAGGGCAGTCTCTGGGTGGCCTTTACTTCAGCCCCTGCTCCACACATTGTCTCCTTATTGCTCCTGTGAGTATTTTGTTTCCTTTCTTAGAGGAACCAAAGCACCCTTACTTAAGTTCTCCTTCTTCTTGAGCTTCCTGTGTTGGGTGAATTGTAACTTGTTTATTTTGAGCTTTTGGGCTAACTTCTGCTTATTAGTGATTGATCTTTCGTGATTGGGTTGCCTCGCTCAGGATGACACTTTCTAGTTCCATCCATTTGCCTAAGAATTTCATAAATTCATGGTTTTTAGTAGCTGAATAGTACTCCATTGTGTATATATACCACAGTTTCTATATCCATTCCTCTGTTGAGGGACATCTGGGTTCTTTCCATCTTCTGGCTATTATAAATAAGGCAGCAGTGAACATAGTGGAGCATGTGTCCTTATTACATGTAGGAGCATCTTCTGGGTGTATGCCCAGGAGTGGTATAGCTGTGTCAGCTATACATTAGAAAAATGTCTAATTTTCTGAGGAATCGCCAAACTGATTTCCAGAGTGGTTTTACCAGCTTGCAATCCCACCAACAATGGAGAAGTGTTCCTTTTCCCCCACATCCTCTCCAGCATCTGCTGTCCCCTGAGTCTTTCATCTTAGTCATTCTGACTGGTGTAAGGTGGCTCTNCTGGGTGTATGCCCAGGAGTGGTATAGCTGTGTCAGCTATACATTAGAAAAATGTCTAATTTTCTGAGGAATCGCCAAACTGATTTCCAGAGTGGTTTTACCAGCTTGCAATCCCACCAACAATGGAGAAGTGTTCCTTTTCCCCCACATCCTCTCCAGCATCTGCTGTCCCCTGAGTCTTTCATCTTAGTCATTCTGACTGGTGTAAGGTGGCTCTTCAAACTTTTCCATGAAATAGAAACTCAAGGAACACTACCCAACTCATTCTATGAAGCCACAATAACGCCTGTACCTAAACCAAACAAAGACCAAACAAGGAAGGAGAACTTCAGATCAATCTCCCTCATGAACATTGATGCAAAAATACTGAACAAAATCCTGGCCAACCGAATCCAAGAATGTATCAAAACTATAATTCACCATGATCAGGTAGGCTTCATTCCTGGGATGCAGGGACGGTTCAATATACAGAAATCTGTCAATGTAATCCACTACATTAACAAACTAAAGGAAAAAAACATATGGTTATTTCATTAGATGCTGAAAAGGCTTTTGACAAAATCCAGCATGAAGGGACAATATCCCTTCATGACAAAAGTCTTGGAGAGATCGGGAATCCAAGGCACATGCCTAAAGATAGTGAAAGCAATATACTGCAAACTGGTAGCCAACATCAAGTTAAATGGAGAGAAACTTGAAGCAATCCCACCAAAATCGGGGACCAGACAAGGCTGCCCACTCTCTCCCTATCTATTCAATATAGTACTTGAAGTCCTAGCCAGAGCAATCAGACAGCAAAAGGAGGTCAAAGGTATAAAAATTAGAAAGGAAGAAGTCAAAATATCACTATTTGCAGATGATATGATATTATACTTAAGCGACCCA
Organism: Apodemus speciosus; assembly: GCA_002335545.1. Classification (NCBI taxonomy): domain Eukaryota; kingdom Metazoa; phylum Chordata; class Mammalia; order Rodentia; family Muridae; genus Apodemus; species Apodemus speciosus. The sequence continues at coordinate 2,763 of BDUI01007207.1, forward strand.
AAGACTTCCATCAGAGAACTTCTATTGCTGATAAACCACTTCAGCAAAGTGGCTGGATATAAAATTAACTCAAGCAAAGCAGTAGCCTTCCTCTACTCAAAGGATAAACAAGAGGAGAAAGAAATTAGGGAAATGACACCCTTCACAATAGTCCCAAATAATATGTCATACCTCGGTGTGACCCTGACAAAGCAAGTGAAAGATCTATATGACAAGAACTTTAACCCTCTGAAGAAAAAAACTGAAGAAAGTTTCAGAAGGTGGAAAGATCTCCCATGTTCATGGATTGGCAGGATCAATATAGTAAAAATGTTCATCTTGCCGAAAGCAGTCTACAGATTCAATGCAATCCCCATCAAAATCCCAAATCAATTCTTCATAGATCTAGAAAGAGCAATTCTCAAATTCATCTGGAATAACAAAAAACCAAGGATAGCAAAAACTATTCTCCACAACAAAAGATCTTCTGGGGGAATCACCATTCCTGACCTCAAGCTCTACTACAGAGCAATCATGACAGAAACTGTTTGATATTGGTATGCAGACAGGCAGGAAGATCAATGGAATAGAATTGAAGACCCAGAAAATAACCCACACACATATGGTCACTTCATATTTGACAAAGGAGCCAAAAACATCCAGTGGAAAAAAGACAGCATTTTAAAGAAATGGTGCTGGATCAACTGGAGATCTGCATGGAGAAAAATGCAAATCGACCCACTCTTATCTCCTTATACAGAGCTCAAGTCCAAGTGGATCAAAGATCTACACATAAAACCAGACACACTGAAGCTTATAGAGGAGAGAGTGGGGACAAATCTTGAACACATGGGCACAGGGGAAAAGTTCCTGAACATAACACCAATGGCTTATGCTCTAAGAACAAGAAACAACAAATGGGACCTCATAAAGCTGCAAAGCTTCTGTAAGGCAAAGGACAGGGTCAATAGGAGAAAATGGCAACAACAAATTGGGAAAAGATCTTTACTAACCCTACATCCGATAGAGGGCTAATATCTAATGTATACAAAGACCTCAAGAAGTTAGTCTCCAGAGAGTCAAATAACCCTATTAAAAATGGGGTACAGAGTTAAACAGGAAATTCTCACCTGAGGAAACTCAAATGGCCCTAAAGCACCTAAAGAAATGTTCAGCATCCTCAGTTATTAGGGAAATGCAGAAATGATTTTAAAGAGAGAAAAGGGAAAGTCTGTGTTAGGATAAGTTGGTAAAACATGATTAGACAGGTTAGTCAGTATAGCCAAGTAATTCATTTTGAATATTGGATCTTGGTTGTTTTGATATTTGGACTTTAAATAATCAGTCTCAGGAATGTATCAGTGATGAAATAATGGAATAGATTTTAGGGACTATATTTAGGAAGGTATTTTAAGGTTTAGGAAGGGAGAGGAAAATAGAAAGTACAAACATACTGGAGACATGTTCAGCACTGTACGAGAGCCCTTCAAACTTTGTTATTGTACCTTGAAGCCAAACATGTAAGACATTTATAGATGCTGATTAAAAATTTAAAACATTTAATAAAGTAATTTGTTTCTGTATGTTTTAAGTATAACTGGCATCTGTCTGGTTTCATCAAAATAATATAGAACTTTTGGAAAAAGATGTACCCTAGCAAGCCTCCACTGGAGGCAAAAGCCTTCCCAGTCACCCTGAGGTTCTCCATGGTGTTCTGATAGACAGAGAGGGAGGTAACAAAGACAATGAAGAACACTAACATGTTAAATGTTTGTGATTTTGCTTTATCGAAGATGCCAGTTATATTTGGAGCCAAGGAAAATATGATGAAGCTTTCCAGTAGTAGGGTCCTGGGTATCACAAGACATAGATAGGAAAAGCACACAATGATGATACCATGTTCAGAGTGTAAATCTGCGTTAAAAATGATGGGTATTCCGTTGGGTTCTGTGCTAAATTCCTCATAGAATTATTTACATGAAGGTACAAAGGGGAAAGATAAAGTTAGGTGTCTCAGTCACCAGCTGCCTTCACATTCTTTTTCCTGGATTAGTAAGTTTGAAGACCGAGGCCATAGTAATTGGCCAATATTGTAGAAAGAGCCATATCTCCAAATATGTGTGCTCCAGGATGCAGGTGGCATGATATAGTGCACAAAGAAGAGCAAGGGGAAGAAAAAAATAATGTGACCCAAATGAAGAGGATGCATGTGACCTTCACTTTTGGGGCCCTGCACAGTGAGGTTCTAAGGTGGGGCACAGTGCAGATAAAAGCTGAACGCTGATGATCTTTGGATTTTAAACTCTCTCTCTCTCTCTCTTCTTTTTCTTTTTATAATGCATTTTCTGTCTGATTTCAACATCAGTCCACTTTGTGAAGTATGGGTTGCATGAAGTGTATCTTTCTCCACAAATGGTCTTTTCACTTTCATTTTCCCTTCCTGTGTTCAGAATTTTAAAAATTTATTCACCTTCACTTTTGTGTTCCGTGTTTTGATGTCTGAGCAAAGAGCGACGTCTAATATCAGGAAATCTAAATAAAAAAGTGTTTCTTTTTTCTTAAAATGTACACATAGAGGCTGGAGAGATGGCTCTGCTCTTCCAGAGGTCCTGAGTTCAATTCCCAGCAACCATGTGGTGGCTCACAACCATCCGTAATGGGATCCGAGGCCTTCTTCAGGTGTGTCTGAAGACAGCTAAAGTGTACTCATACAAAACAAATAAATCATTAAAAACAAATTCTTTGGCTAGTTTCCAGGTAATAGAATTTAAAAAATAAAATATATGCATACAATTTTTTCTTGTTTTTTTTTTAAGATGTTTTAAAGCTTGAAGTATTATGTTCAAGACTATCTGTCTTGAGATGACTTTTATCTATGCTCTGTAAGTTTCTGATTTTGTTCCGTTGCATGTATATGCGAAGATTTCTTGGTCCTGCTTGTTAAAGAAATTGTACCCTAAGTGTCAGTTTGGTTTCCAGCTCCCACACTGGGCAGCTCATAATCCATTTGTAACTTCTGTTTCAGGGGATCCAAATGCCCCTGTTAAAACTGGAATTCACATGCCTTTATCTGCACACAGATACACAGATCTACATAATTTAAAAAGAATGACTATTTTAATACATATTTTGCCTCCATGAATATATGTGTACCACATGTGTGCCATGCCCACAGATGAATAAAGAGGGCATTAGATTCTCCGAAACTGGACTTACCAGCAATTGTGAGCCACCATGTGGGTGCTGAGAACTGAATCCTGGTCCTCTATAAGAGCAACAAATGATTTTAATCACTGACCTACAATCCCCTGCCCTTAGAAATAACATTTTAAAAAACAAGGAAATTGCCCTCAGTCCTCATAGTGATTTCAGTCATGTTTCCATATTGGAGTTTACATGCAAGTGTGTTTCTAGGGACTCTGATGTGCCCAGTAGCTTTTCTATCTGCTTTTTGACCTCTATTATGCTACTCTGAGTACCCTAAGTATTTGAAATCATGAGTGTGATGTCTAGCTTTGTTCTTTTGGGGCATTGTTTTTGGCTGATTGATGCCTTTCATGGTTCAACAGGTAGTTTAGGCAAATAGGATCCACAGAAGTAGGCAAGACCTATGAGCTCTTCGGGAGGGATATTGTCAGCTCCCTGGAGTGTTTATATCTGGATGGAAGTGTTTAGATAGGTGTTTGTAAAGATGGCAACTGGGGGCCAGAGTGTTTGAGTGAGTTCCCACAAGTGGCTGAGGTCATGATTACACAGAGCTCTCTTAATATTCTGGTAGCTTATGACAATTAACTCCCTGTTGTTCTTCTGAGGCCAAAGGCTTCTGGCTTATGGCAATTGACTCCCGCTGCAACCAGCAGGAGATTAAGAAAAGAAATTTAGTTACTGTGCTCTTTATTAAGGAGCCTCTTGCTTGCAAAATCATTTTCCTTATTTTTTCCCCAAACTGTGGAATCCTGACAAAATAGGTTCCAAAAATGTGCTGGCAAGTAAGTGCAAACAGGTGAAGCCTTTCCTTCATTGCCCATATTTTTGTATATTAGGTCACCGAATCCATTGCCAGTCACAATTGATGGATCTAGATAATCAAAGGCAGTTCCCCAGCTCTCTGTTCATGGGCCATGCCAGGGGAGAGATGATCTCCAGAGAGTGACTCCTGGACTTGGAGGTGAGATTACCATTTTTTCTCCAGTGACTGTCTAAGGCGGGACTGGCCAGGAGCATACAAGGCACAGAAATGTTGGAGCAGCTGGTAGAGGGTCCTTCTGGTTGCTATCTGCATCTGGGAGCTGGAGCTGTTCCAAAGCCCTTTGTGCACTGGTTCTGCCAGGGGAGAACTGGTCTCCTAGGAGTGCTGACAAAGACTTACAGGCCCACAGGAGGGACAAGATCAAGACTGAGACAGCAAGACTAACTAACGCCAGAGATAACTGGATGGCGAAAGGCAAACATAGGAACTTTACCAACAGAAATCAAGGCAAAATGACACTATCCAAACCAAATTCTTTCACAACTGCAAGTCCTGGATGTTCCAACAAACCAGAAAAGCAAGATGTGGATTTAAAAATCACAGCTCACGTTAATAGAGGGCTTCAAGAAGGACATAAATAACTTGCTTAAAGAAATACAGGAGAAGACAGGTAAACAGGTATAAGCCCTTAAAGAATTACAGGAAAGCACAACAAAACAGGTGAAGGAATTGAACAAAACCAGCCAGGATATAAAAATAGAAACAATAATAAAATCACAAAGGGAAACAACTATGACATAGAAAACCTAGGAAAGAAGTCAGGAGTCATGGATACAAATACCAACAACAGAATACAAGAGATAGAAGAGAGAATCTCAGATGCAGAAGATACCATAGCACTGAAACAACAGTCAAAGAAAATGAAAAATGCAAAAAGCACCTAACTCAAAACATCCAGGAAACTCTGGACAAAATAAGAAGACCAAACCTGAGGATTATAGGTATAGAAGAGTGTAACTGCCTACAGTTACATCGAATGGGTTACCTGGAAGGGAAGCTGGGGATGTATGGGAAGGCGGCAAAAAGAGACAGAGACCAAGATAACACCTGCTATTCAAGGTCTCAAAGTTTAATGAAGATATATATAGGCAGGGGGAAAGGGCTGGAAGCTTCTCAACAGAATCAGTTCAGTTGCTCCACAGGTGACTAGTGTTTCTCAGGAAACTGCAGGCCCTTGAAGAACAATGGGCTTCACCTTTGAGCACTCCACCCTAGGTGGAGGGGATTATGGCTGACACAGGGGTTCCCTATCAAAGGCTGGGAGAGGAACTTCACATTGGTCAATGTCAAGTTCCTGCCAGCACATCAATGAGGCTCTCCACAGAGGAGAGTGAAGATTTCCAACTTAAAAGGCCAGTAAATGTCTTCAACAAAATTATAGAAGAAACTTCTCTAACCTAAAGAAAGAGATGCCCATGAACATACAAGAATCTTACAGAACTCCAAATAGTTTGGACCAGAAAAGAAATTCCTCCCATCATATAATAATTAAAAAACACCAAATTCACTAAACAAAGAAAGAATATTAAAAGCAGTAAGGGAAAAAGATCAAGTAACTCAGAATTACACCAGACTTCTTGGCAGAGATTATAAAAGTCAGAAGATCCTGGGCAGATGTCATATAGACCCTAAGGGAAAACAAATGCCAACCCAGGCTACTATACCCAGCAAAACTCTCAATTACCATAGATGGAGAAACCAAGGTATTCCATGACAAAAACAAATTTACACAAAAGCTTTCCACAAATCCAGCCCTTCAAAGGAAAGACACTTGCTTTATTTACTTTTCAAATGGTATCCCCTTTCCTTGTTACCCCTCTGAAAATCCCTTTTCCCATCCACCTCCCTCCCCCCCTCAATTTCCTGACTTGCATTCCTCTGTTCTGGCGAATTGAGCCTTCACGGGAYCAATGGACTCTCCTCTCACTGTTTTCTGAAATGAGCATCTGCTACATATGTTTATGTTTTGTTTACTTTTTGCATTTCCACTTTCAGGTCTTGCACAGTTTTACTTATTTCTTTCACTTGTTTAATTGTATTTTCCTGTGTATCTTTAAGGAATTTATTTGTTTTCTCTTTAAAGACCTCTACTTGTTTGACTGTATTTTCCTTGTAATTTTTAAAGGAATTTATTAATTTCCTCTTTAGAAGTCTCTATTATGTTTAGAAGATTGGGTTTATGGTCATGTTCTTGTGCTTTGGTTGTGTTAGGATATCCAGGGCTTGCTATTGTATGGTAGCTATGCACTGAAGATACTGTATTATCCTCACTGTGATTGTGTCTTTGTGAGGGCCTTTGACCATTTGGATGGCTTTGGTCCCATATTGTTCCTGTTATAGTAGGTATTGGAAGGGGGTTAACCTCGATTGTCCCAATGTGGCAGGCCTCTCTGGTGCATATCCTTCAGCTGTGTGGTTCTGGAACTGCAGGTCTTTATGGGTCAGAAGCTGCAGGTCAGATGAAGGTATGCAGAGAGTTGTCAGGAGAATAGAGGTCCACATGGGCTAGCAAGCTGCTCATGGCAGCTTGGATGTCCCAGAGGACTCAGTGAGCAGTGAAGATGGGTGGGGGAAGAGAAGCTAACCTGTGTGTTTAGGGATCTGCATGTCTGATGAATGAGGACAGAGAGGTAGGGGGAGAATAAGTGTGCAGAGTGGATAGTAGGCTTCTCAAGCACACTTGATTTGTACTCAGCGAGCAAGGAAGATCGGTGAGGGGAAGGGAAGACTGACTTTACTGTTCAGATTCTTTAAGTCTGAGTATAGATTTTTGAAATATTCTCTTATAATCTGATATTTCTTTGGTGCTTTTTGTAGTTCCTAGACATTCCCTTATTCTCCTGTTAATTTGTAATGTATCTCTCTATATTTTCTTAATTTTATTATTATTATTATTATATTATTATTGTTGGTGTTGGTGGTGGTGATGCTGCTGCTGCTGCTGCTGCTGTTTTCTTTTTTCTTTTTGTTATTTGGGTCTGTCAGTCCTGTCTCTTTTTAAAGACCTAGCAATTAGGTACATTTAGTATCTTGTAATGTCTTTCATTAATTTTAGCACTGCTTTTTTATTATTTCTCAACATTCTCTCTGGATTTGAATTAATTTGTTATTATTTCTCCATTTTTGGAGAAATTTTTTGACTTAAGTTATTAATCCATTTTTGGTTTCTTTCTGATTTTTTGAGTTAGGCAATTAGCTTTCTAGATTTCCCTCATAGTACTAATACTAAGATAGCCATAATTGTTGGGTCGATTTCATTTTCAGTCTGTTTATATAATTTTGATAATGTATTCATTATCATTGGTTGTTTTTATTTTTATACACTTTCAGGGATTTTTTCTTTAATTCTTTTTTTGACCAATATATCATTTAGCAGTAAGCTGTTTAATCTCCACAAATTTTTATACTTAGACAATATTTGCTTGATGTCTCCTTAAAGTTTAGTTCATTATTATTGGGTAGAACACTTGGAGATGCTGGAACTTTTCTAAATTTTGTGTAATTTGTTTTGTGGGCCATATGTTGCTATGTAAGCTATGTAGCGCTTAATGTGCCATCTCTGAAGAAACCGTGTACAAAATGAATGAAAACAGTTAAATGAAGTCCTTTCCATTTGAAATACCTTGAAAATAACACTGTAGAATTCTTCAACATGTAGATTAACAAGGACATTTGTGACAAGATTTCAAAAACTCAGGCAGAATTAGGTAGACATGATAGATACTGTTAAATTAATTTAAATATTTTGTGCATTGCAATCGAAATGAATAGTAGAATTAATAGAAAGTCCCTAGAACAGGACAGAATAATTACAAAAAATTCATTTGACAGGAGATTGATATTTTGATGATAAAGAAGAATTGAAAACTTAAACACTTTAATTCACAGGCAAGTTGTCAGATGATTTGAAAAGCTACTGACTACACAATTGTCTAAAGAAGTTAATACAAATGGCCAATAAATATGTGAAAACATATTTAAGATCCTTAGCTAATTGAAAAATGTTAATGCTTTCTACACTGAGATTCTATATTACTACAAACAACAGCTGTTTTGATGGAGAGTACTACAACAAATGATTTTAATGATGCACAGAATGTAAAAAGCCATAGATTTTCTGGTGAGAATATAAAGTATTTATATCATAGTGAAATCCACTTATATCTGAAAGTACAACTACCAGCTAACTGGTCCATCTAAACTGTAACTTGAAAACATATCAAAAATATTAAAATTAACATTCTACAGGCTTTCATGTAGTCTAGAGTATGTTCCAAATCATCCAAAAGACATGGAATCATCTTTAGTGCTCATTATCAGATAATTGTATACATGAATATTTTATTCAGATGAAAAAAAGAGTAAACTATGCAATTGTCAGGAAGGTTGATGACTCTGTCTTTTAAAAATAAGAAAGACTCATCAGGAAAATATTTACTCCAATTTCCAGATTGTAACAGTTTCCATTATATATACATGTCACTGACAAAAGTAAGATGTACTTGGGGAGGAATATTCTAAATAGACTTGGGAATAGAAAACATATGAAGAAATAGGATGGTAAAAGAACAACTACCATGTTTTCTCTTGTAGGATAACATATATGGACTGTACTTGTGTGTATTCATGTGTGCCTGTGTGTATGATTGTGTGTGTGAGAGACTGTGTCCATATGTGTTTGTGTCTGTTAAGTTTGGAAATGGAAGTTAGAAAAGTGTTTATTTTGGTAAGGATTTAAAATCAATGAGAAGATGAATGAATGTGGAAAACATAAGCTTATACAATTGTGTAAAATAGGAAATATGCAAAGAGGCCAATTAAATATATACTTTCTTTAAAAATGAAAAATATTATATAATATTACTATCTCAAAAGTAAAGAGATAACATTAAAGAAATATTCAAAATGAATAAAAATCTATATGTTAAATACTTCTAAATATGTATACATGCAAGTAACATTATATAGAATGAGTATGTTGTCCACATCTATTTAGGTATATATAAATATATATGTATATAAAAATAATTGACAAGTAATGGCATCACAAATTTGAAACAGTAAAAGGGGTGAATATATGCAAGGGTTCCAAGGGAAGAAAGGGAAATGCAATCATATTATAATTTCAAAAAATAAAAAAGGACTTTTAATATATGTAATTGTTCTTTCCTTATTATATGGAACAATTTGAACAGTACTGTTGACAGTTCTTTGGTGATCTAGTAGAATTTGGTCCAGTTAAGTGCATGTTTGTGTTCTAAAAGTAGGGATGATGATGGTTGACAAGAACTGTTAGCTGGATTATATAAAATATAAAATAACAGGAATTTTAATAAGGAAAACTAACTGTAGCATAGACTTTTATTTATTTTAATTGAAAATAGATTCTTTTGTCATACAACACATCCCAATCAGTTTCCCCTCTTTACATTCCTTCTCGTTCCCTTCAACTTCTCCCTCAAATCCATACCCCTTCCCCTGTTTCCTCTTTAGATAAGAGCAACTCTATAAGAGACAAACTTCAGACAGGACTAAATAATAAGACACAAAACCTCGTGGCAAACACCCTTATATTAAGGTTGGATAACACAGTCCAGGAGGAGGAAACAAGAACAAAAGCATACAAAGGAGTCAGAACAAACCTGTTCTTCCTGTTAGGAGTCCCAGAAAAAGGCGCCCTGATAACAGTCATAACAGGAAAAGGACCTATTTCAGATCTATGTAGGTCCTGTGCTTGTAGTTTCCTTCTCTGTGAGCCCTGCTTAGCTAAATTTGTGGACCTGTTTTCTTGGTGTGCTCTATCCCCCTTAAAATGTACAGTTTTGGCTCTCCCACATTCATTGGGTTCCCTGTTCAGTGTCTTTGGCGAGAGTTTATACTTTATTTGAAAGAAATTGGCAGTTTCAGAAAGTGCACACTGTACTACACATTCTGCACATTAGAATTCCACATTCTTCCTTGAATGATGAATTTCTTTTGTTAATACTGATTCTGTCTATCATCAGTGTGTCTTTCTGCTTCTGTCTCCTAACCTGAGATTCTCCAAAGGAGAATATATGGAAGTGATTTCTAGAAAGAAATTGCTACAAATAATATAAACATCGAAGGAACTTAATGCTGTATGTAAAGAAATACATCAACAAAATTGATAGGAATTGAGGAATGAAGGTGAAACCATGTTTTAGAACTCCACATGAAGCTGTAAGTGTAGTGATAGAGTGTGAAAGACCAGGTAATACTTGGTCATCATTATTTGGCAAATGCATGGATTTGGCATTATGGTTGCTTCTTTCAATGTTGAAATCAGATTGAATGCTTAATGATTCTCCACATGTGTGTTGTCGTGAGTAGTTTAAATATGACAGAGTGAATGCTCCAGAGTGCTCTGGACTGGGTTTGCAATTTTATCCATACTTCTCTCAGAGAATGAAGCATATCATGGCTATTGTGTCTTGAGCTTTCTAGAGATTTTGATGCTTTTGTGAAATCCACTCATTGATGAGATTGAGTGTGGTCATATAAATGGCTTGTTAAGATGGGTATTTTGCTCAAAAGGAGCTCTCCTGTGAGGAGGAGGAGGAACTCACGCCAGGAGCTTGAATGAATCATAGCACCCAAGGCAACTGAAGTTTTTCTCACTATTCCTTAATATCGCTTAATATCAATGGACTCAATTCCCCAATAAAAAGACACAGACTAACAGACTGGATACGGAAAGAGGACCCTACATTTTGCTGCATACAGGAAACACACCTCA
>BDUI01007207.1:26122-36540 GCA_002335545.1 Apodemus speciosus
AGCAGGCCATGTGGCCTCTGCTGATAGGCTGCTCCAATGCAGAGACAGGAAGGCTGAGCAGGAACAGCCAAATAAGGAGTTGTTTAHAACTGAAGGCATTGGCAGTTGGGAAGGCAGAAGGCGGAGACCTGCCTCTTAAAGGCACAGCACTTCGCAGCCCCCTACACACCATAGCAAAAGTTTTGATATTTCTTAGCTACTAAAATAAATGTTAGTTCAATATGATGACATAACTCTTTTTGCTTTTTTTTTTATTTTTGATACAGTATTTCTGTGTGTAGCTGGCTGTCTTGGAACTCACACAGTAGAATTACAGTTCTTTACACTGCTCATGAGCCCAAACAGATAGTCACCTGCTAGTGCTAGAACTACTGTAATGTGACATCATGTCTGGCCTATCTTAAATGAAGAAAATTTATATTTTACAATGAACCAAAAAATAATGATGCATTATGAACTAGTTTGATAAGTATTATTAACTGAGATACTTCATTCAACATTTTATGGATGAAATTAGAAAATGATTAGAAGAACAAGAATAAATAAACAAGAGGGGCAAAGTAGGATGATAATATTTGACCTCTATAAGAATGAGTTTAAAAGATTTTTGTGACCAACTGTTGCAACCTTATATAAGACATATATTCATTACCTACATTACTGCCTTGGTGCAGTGAGCTGTGAGAGAATCCAACAAACTCCATAGTTAGTAAAGTTTTTCTTATTATACCTCTTGATGATGGGAACACTGCTGTTAAGAATAGATGGAATGTCTGATAAGAGGCCCATTTCAAGCTCAGAATGGCATATGTGTCTTTTGATTGTTTCTTATAAAACATGAATGAAATCTACTGAATTTTATGAAAAAATTAATTTAACGAATACTTATGAATTTGAAGATTCTTATATATCTGCAGTGATCTCAAATTTATTGAACTTCCAAAAACAGGAAATGATTTCAAATAGGAATTTAAGGGAATAACATTTAGTTTACAATATGTAATCAATTCAATTGTAAAATATGCCTGTTGGGTACTACATTTATAATTATCATAATTTTCTATTTTCTTTCAGTTTGCCTTCCAAAATATACCAGTATGTTCTGTCACTGTAGTTTGCTATGGAGGGGATAAACAGTAATCCCTACATTTTACCCGATGTGTCTCTGGAAATTGCATATTTTAGAGGAAAATGCAATAGTTATTTATCATTATTCACTAATCTAAATATAATGACAAAATATTATGACACTCTTCCTAATTACGTCTGTAATCCAGGTACATGTGAAATAGCACTTACAGGTCCATCGTGGATATCATCTTCACAAGTGGCAACAATTCTTCAGCTCAACTTCATTCCACAGGTAAGATAGGTTTTGTTTGTTTTTGTGGAAGAGTTTGGATACTGCCTGTTAACTGCCATTATCAAAGAGATTAGGTATTGTAGGTTTATACTCCTTGACCTATACTTCTCAAAGAGTTAATAATCAGAGTCTTGATACAGCTTCAAGAATATCCAAGAAACAATTTACATATCAAATGATGCCCAAGAAGAAGGAAGGAGAGGCCCCTGATCCTGGAAAGGCTCAGTGCAGCAGTGTAGGGGAATACCAGAACAGGGAAGTGGGAAGGAGTTGATTGGGGAACAGGGGGAGGGAAGAGGGCTTATGGGACTTTTGGGGAGGGGGGGATCCAGGAAAGGAGAAATTATTTGAAATGTAAATAAAGAATATATTGAATTAAAAAATATATTTAGTGTTGAAGCACAAAGTCCAATGTAAAGATTTACAGCTTCAGAAGGGCTACTCTGAATGTATAGATGTTCATTAAGATGTACAGATTTTAGGTCTGGTTAATTTGATGTATGACTTTCTTATTTAAAAGTTCTTCCAAATAAAGTTTTAATAAATAAGTAAAAGAAAAAATTTCTAGAAGGATTAAAGTGGACTCTACATTTCTAGAGGATTGTGGGTAGTTAAGTAATACTTTGGACATGAACTGCAAATATTTTTAACTATTCTTTAATACAATTAACAACTTAGACTGACCTTGACAGCAACCTTCTTCGTCATATTGCTTTCTTGTTCTGCTTCCTTTAGATCACCGATGGACCATTCCGTCCTCTCCTGAATGACCAGAACAAGTTTCCTAATCTGCATCAGATTGCCCCCAAAGACAGATTCCTGTCTGACATCCTTGCTGTTCCATTTCAAAAGCTGGACATGGGATTAGTCATCCAAGATGATGACCAAGGTATTCAATTTCTCTTAGATATAAGAGAAGAAATGCAAAGAAATGGAGTCTGTTTAGCCATTGTGAATGTTCTGTGATTCCACAGAACATGCAGTTATTAACAACAAGGGCTGAGATATATTACAACCAAATAATTACATCATCAGGAAATGTTATAACTTATGGAGAAATGAATACTGCTTTAGAAGTGAGCTTTAAACATTGGGAATATTTAGGCACACAGAAAATCTGGTTCACAACCTCACAATGGGATGTCTTCACAAGGAAGAGTGACTTCTGCCCTACTTCATTCCATGGGACTTTCACTATTTCACAATGTCATGGAGATGATTCAACTTTAAATAATTTTTTCACAGAATGAATCTTTCTAAGGACACACACATTATTTTTCTTCTGAAAGACTGGGGTGGATTACTCTAACTGTTCAATATTAAAATCTAACTGTAAAACACCAAACCATTACACATCCAGCAACTCATGGGAATGGTTACCATGGCACCATTTTGACATGGCCATGAATGATGAGTGTTACAATATATACAATGCTATACATGCCATGGCCCATGCCCTTCATGAAATGTTCCTTCAAAAAATAGATTACCAGCAACTGAAAAATGAGAGCCAACTAATGTGGGAGTGCTTACAGGTAAGGTGTCTTCTATTAGCAGCTATTGGAACTCTCAAAATAACCCATGTTTTAAAAATATGTTTAATTGAAACAATTAAACCTTTCTCCTACTCTGTCATCTGCTAGACATTAAGGTGTCTACCCAATATTTTCTTGAGTTGATAGCCTCTTTTCTTTTTTTATTATTGTTATACATGTGTGTATTCAAAATGTATAAGTACAATTTATTGAGTTTATTTTTCTTGTTTAAATATATATGGTGTTACAGAAAAACAATATTCTTTTTTATTAATCATTTTATTTGTTTACATTTCAAATGATATCCCCTTCCCAGTTACCCCTCCACAACACGCCCATCCTATTCTCTCTCTTCTCCCTCCTCTTTGCCTTTATGAGGGTGCTTCTCCACCCTCCTACACACTCCTTTTTCACTGCTCTAGCATGCCCTTTGATGCTGGGGCATCAAGCTTCCACAGGGCCAAGGGCCTCTCCTCCCATTGATGTAAGATAAGGTCATCCTCTGCTACATATGGAGCCATGGCTTCCTCCATGTATACTCTTTGGTTGGTAGTTTAGTCCCTGGAGACTCAGGGGAGTCCAGTTAATTGATACTGCTCTTCAGTTGCAATTCCCTTCTGTTCCTTCAGTCCTGCCCATAGCTCTTCCATTGTGGTCTGGAAGCTTAGTCTGATTGTTGGCTGTGAGTGTATGCATGTGATGGTAGAACATCTTAGGCAACAGCCAGACCAGGTTCCTGCCAGGAAACGCTTCTTTATATCAGCAATAGTGTGTGGATTTGGTCTGTAGAAGGGATGACTACCTAGGTGGGCCAGTCTCTGGATGGCCTTTCCTTCAGTCTCTGTTCCATTTTCTGTCGGTGTCTTTCCTTTGGACAGGAATATTTCTGGGTTAAAAATTTGAGGTGGATGAGTAGCCCTATCCCTCAACTGAGGGCAATGCTAATTTGCTAGAAGTGGTCTTTACAGCTTGTATTCCCCCCATTGTTGGGTACTTTTGCTATCATCATCCCTGTTGGGTCCTGGGAGCCTCTTGCTTCTCTGGAGTCTGGGAGTGGCTACCCCAAGAGTTCCCTAACCCCCACTGCTACATGTTTCTATTTAACTTCCTGACCCTCTGTACTTCTCTACTTTCCCTTTCAATACCTGATCCTGTTACCCCTTTTTTGCTTCCCCATCCTCTTTCCCTCCCAGATCCCTCCTAGTCACTGAAGAAAAAGATTGAAAGAAATAAAAAAAGGCCTCAGAAGATGGAAAGATCTCCAATGCCCATGGTCTGGAAGGATTCACTTAGTAAAAATGGCCATCTTACCAAAATCAATCTACTGAATCATTGCAATACCCATCAAAATTCCAACTCAATTCAGCATGTAGCAAATTGCAAATCAACCCATTAGAATCTCCTTGTCCAAAGTCCAAGTGGGTCAAGGACCTCCACTTAAAATCAAATGTGCTGAATCTAATAGAAGAGAAAGTGGGAGACTTTGAATACATTGGCACAGGGGATGTGCCTGAACAGAACACCAATGGCTCATGGTCTAGGATCAACAATGGACAAATGGTACCTCATAAAATTGAAAAACTTCTGTCAGGCAAAGGACGCTGTCAATTAGACAAAACAGCATCCCATAGATTGGGAAAATATCTTTACCCACCCTACATATGATAGAGGGCTAATATCCAGAATATACAAGGAACTCAAGAAGTTAGACTCCAGAGAACCAACTAACCCTATTACAACTGGGGTCCAGATCTGAACAAAGAATTCTCAACTGAGGAAACTGGAATGGCCAAGAAGCACCTAAAGAAATGTCCACTATCCTTAGTCATTGGGGAAATAAATGCARATCAAAACGAACCTGAGATTCTACCTCAAACGGGTCAGAATGGCTAAGATCAAAAACTCAGGTGACAGCAGATCCTGGGGAGGATGTGGAGAAAGAGAAACTATTGCCTCTATTGCTGGTGGGACTTCAAGCTGGTAAAACCATTTTGGAAATCAATCTGGCAGTTCCTCTGAAAACTGGAAATAATTCTACCTGAAGACCCAGCTACACAACAACTGGGCATATACCCAAAAGATGCTCCAACATATAAAAGGATAGATGCTTCACTATGTTAGTAGCATTCTCATTTAAAATAGCCAGAAGCTAGAAACAACCCAGATATCCCTCAACAGAGGAATGGATACAGGAAATGTGGTACATTTACACAGTGGAATACTACTCAGCTATTAAAAACAATGAATTCATGAAAATTTTCAGGCAAATGGATAGAACTTGAAAATACCATCCTGAGTGAGGTATCCCAGTTACAAAAGAACACACGTGGTATGTACTCACTGATAAGTGGATATTAGGCAAAAGTTCAGAATACCAATGATACCACCCACAAACCATTTGAAGCTTAAGAAGAAGGAAGACCAAAGTGTAGATGCTTCAATCCTAAATAGAATGGGGAAAAAACAATATTCTTAAAGAAGAAAGGGACATTGAAGGCTAGTTTTCTGGGATTTATTCTATCTCTGTTTCTTTTCTGTCACTCTGTTTCTGTGTGTGTATATGTTGCCATATATGAAAAAAGAGAAAATTAAAATCAACAAACCAAATAAGATAAAATGAACAAAACAAAGTAAAAATCAGACAAATACCATGGAGTCCGTTTTCTGTTGGCCAATTTCTTTTCTGGATTAGGGTTAATATGCTGAGAGACACTCCAGTTGAACAAATTAATTTTCCCTTTTCCAGCAGGTATCAATTGCAAATAGCTTCTTGAAATATTATATCTATTTCCTTTTCATTGTGACGTAATTTCGTTTGGTGTAAACACATGCAGGTTTTGTTTGTGCACTAATAATCTCTGTGTATTAACTCATACATCAGTTTTTCATCCAAAGACTGAGTTTTCTTAGAGTCCTTCACCATTTCTGACTTTTGTAATCTTTCTAAATCTTTCACATGGATGTTTAATATTGAGGATGGGGGTTTGCTTCATTTAGAAATGAGTGCACCAAGTTCTCTCATCTGCATATTGTACAGTTCAGTGTGTGTTTGTGTTAATGATTATAAATGCAAGGTAATTCTCCTCTAATAATGATTGAGGTAGGTACTAATACATAAGTATATCAGTGTATCTTTTGATCTAATTTTATTGCTATGTCCCTTTAGGAAACTGATAGTACTACACGGCTCCTAAAGCCTGTGGCCATTCTAGTTTTGGGTTCTTGGACACTTTTACAGTGTCAGATACAAGTTCTATCCCATAGAGTGAGGCTTAAATTCAACCAGAATGTGATTGGTTTCACTAAAAGAACTCATGTCAATACTGCACCATTTTATCTAAAAGGCAATTCTCTGCTGTAATTCATACAGTGTTAGTAGCTGTGTATCACTGATGTTTATTTTTTTCCTCTGATAGCATTTATAGCACCATAAAATCTAGTTAATAGCAGTGAAGCTTCTAGTTGGGGATCAGTTTGATTTCTCCACATTTATGACATAAGTAATTTTTGTATTCATGAATAGTGCCCTACCATTACATTATCACTTGGAAATAGTCTGTGATATTTGCAATTTTTAAGGGACTTATTTGGTCAATTTCTCAGCAAGATGCAGTGTAATCCTTACACTGGAAGTTTTATTCAGTGGCATAAGATGTCTAGTTGCAGAATTGCCTTCCATATTATATAGTGACTCCATCTAAATTATCATTTATATAGGTATATATCTAAGGAGATTCTATGTCGATGTGGCTTTTCCAAAGGACTTTAATGTCAGTTACTCCTCCAAATATTTCTTCCATCATCCAGTTCTCCTATTCTCCTCTTCATTTAATCCACGTATACCAGTTCCCATTTGTAGGGTTGTGCGTCCCATGTCTGCTCTGCCACAGGGCTTGGTCATTTGGGGATGCAGGACATCGGAAGTTGACCAAGCTTACCCCACACAATCGCTGGGCAGGTCTTGGACTGTATGTAAGCCCTGGAACACTTCTCCAGGGATGGGAATGCACAGTCTAAGGTGTGGGATGGCCAGAGCTGGTTGGGGGTTCCAGGGCCTTGATGAGGCTGGGGCCATCTGTTTCTCAGGCTCTTTGACATCCAAGCACCACTGGATGCTGTGGAAAAGTTGAGAACAGAGTCGGGGCCCACAGGCTGGATCTGGCCTGGGGCTGGGGTAAATAAATGTGAGCCCTGGCTGGTCCCCCAGGGAGAGTCCTCTGCTTGTTGTTGGTGGGCTTAGGATTAGCTTGGTGGTTGTGGTTGGGAGTGAAGAGGGGCCTTCTATAGGAGAAAAGATGGCAGCTCTATAGGCAAAGACTTTCTCCATGCCTCCATGTGGTAGATCTCAAAAAGAGGCAGTCCATGGTTTTAAGACCTTTACTGTCATGGCAGAAAGTGGATGTGTAAAACAATATCCACTTCTCAGGGTGAGGCAGGGATTAATGTCTAGGAAGGAAAGCTTATTGGTTAAGCTCTCCAGGGCTTTAGGTACCTCAGTAAAATGGAGGTTTGTCTTAAGTCTACATGACCACAAGTCACGTCCTCTACATGTGGAGGGGCTTGGGGTATTGCCCTATATGACTGTTGGCTACAAATCTATGGGGAGGCTTCAGCTAGTGACAGGGGCTCATGCCTGGGAACAGATAAAGCCCCTACCATCTCTTCAGGGTCTCCTGGACTTTTAGCCTTAGCTCAAGCAAGGACCACACTACCTTTCGCCATCCCACATCCATTCATCTATTATTTATCCTATTATATTCTAGTTCCCCTATCTTGAAAGATTGTAACATGCATTTTCAGTCCCTTACTAGCTACTCAATTATCTAGTTATTAAGATTGATTCACATATTTCTAAAGCTTAACAGCCACATTCACATATAAGAGAACACATGCAATATTTCTTTTAGTTCTGAGTTGCCTCAGTCATGATGATCAAAAAAAAAAAAAACCTAGAAAAAAACTTGAACATTAAGTGACAAAATATGTTGGATGTTGAGAGAAATCTCAAAACTAAAAGGCTCTCCCCATAATACATTTCCTAATTTAGTGAATTTATATTTGTTTTTACTAATGCTTCATTCCTTAGGTCCATGTATTCTTGAGAAAAGTGCAGTTTTTTAATCCTACTGTAGACATAGTGATAATTAATCAGAAAACAAAAACAGATGCAGAATATGAGATCCATATGATTTGGAATTTTCCACAAGGGCTTGTAATGAAGGTGAAAATAGGACGGTTTTATTCATATTTGCTACATGATCAAAATTTGTACTTATATGAGGACATGATACAATGGGCCTCAGGATATAGCCAGGTGAGTTTGGCCTCACTTAATGTTTTCCAAGCAGACATGAACAATCAAAATATTGTGGTGCACTGTTTTTTTTTTTCTCACAGTGATAATAAGATCCTCTTTTGAATTATTGAAAACTTTGAAAGAGTGACATTTTTTTCATTGTCTACTTTCTGTGGAATTGAATATATACGATAAGTCATTGCACTAAATTTAATTTGCCCATTAAATTTGTTTTACAGTATTAGTCTGATTTCATAATGTGTGCTAGACTGTGTGGTTAAAAAGCTAGTAGTTACTATCTGATAACAATGCATATCTTGCTCCACAGATACCCCCTTTTGTGTGCAGTGTGAGCTGTGCTCCTGGATTTAAGAAATCCTACCCAGAAGAAAAACCATCCTGCTGTTTTGATTGTTCCCCTTGCCTTGAAAATGAGATTTCAAATGTCACAGGTAATTGCAAACTGCAGGGGAAAGGCCTACAGAATCTTTGTCTCTCCCCCATCCCTTCCTCCTCAGCAATGCCTTGAAAAGAACTGGAAGGTAAATGAAGAGATAAAATGCCTGTGTTTCTTAACATAATATATTATTTTACATAATTAGTACTATTTTACAAATATATTGTGTGGTATCCTTCATGTGAGTGGAATACATATATCTTGAGATGAACGTGTGTTGTTTCAGTTGAATGTGCAACCATGTATATGTTCACAAGTGTGGGAGTAGCATTTGGCACTCTTTGTCTTTCTAACTTATTCCTGTGTTTTCAGAGTCCCCAAAATGAACAAAACTGTTAGAAAGAGTAAAATGTGAAAGGGAATTTTATGCTATTACATGCTAAATTTTGGGTAGTCCAACCATGGCTGGTCCCATACTCAAGAGGCAGAGGATATATAGTAACTTGGTTCATGAACCTGGGTGCTTAGGATGTCAAGGGTATTCTAAATGAAACAGTACCCTTTATTCTGTATGACAAGTCTACACAACATGAATTCTGATGTCTTCTAAGAATGGGAGCAACAATTTCAGTAGTTGCAACCAAAAGCATGACCTGGATACAAATTGTTTTCAAGGCAGATGCGTTCAAGGCCACACTACTGTTGAGAGTACAGATGTGTGCTGTGACTACTTGCTTTCTATTTGGATACTTGTAGTTGGGACTATTGTCTTCAAGCTTTTACTATAAATAATTTTTAAGTAATCTGCCTCACTGGCTCTTCCCTATTCTCTAAAGCAAGTATTTTCAGTCATCATACAGGTACTGCATAGACTATTTTCCATTTGAAGAAGTATGCCTTGATGTGTTATATTTCTTGGGGAATTCTACTCATACTAGCATGCATATCTATGTTTAATATTCTCTTTGCATGTTACATTCAGTTGAGATTGGTTGTTGAATCTCCYATATCTTTATTCCTCACAAGAATCCTTATGATGAAAGCAGCATTCTCAGAGATGCAGCTTTCAACTTAACTGACATGCACTTTGTACTCCAAACTATATCCCACCACAGCATCAAAGAATACACTATCAAAGAACAGGTTGTAGTTTATCTTGCCCACTAGTTCACAGGTGAGTTAGTAAGGGTTTTATAAAGAAATGTGTACATAATATAGTCTTAGTAGGCTGCAACAAATATGTGGAAAATGGTAATATGGGTAAACCTTTTCCTTTTATCTCAAGATCACTGAGGAGTGAAGATTTGAACCTGATACTAGGAGTTTATGTGTATGTTGTATTTCATATCTGTAGACATTTCCCCAACATGTTCAATATAGGGTTAAGAAAGATGAGGGTAGATTAAAATATGATGTAGAAAAGGTGCCTATCAATATGGAAGGTTTAGTGGGCTGAGTACAGTTGTTATTGCCATCAATGCAGTTATCTATTGAAATGAATGGTACAAATTATAATTATTCACTTTTAAATATCACATAAATATATAATCCAAACTAACAAATTAGTTATGATATTTAGTGGAGTATTTTAAGTTTATAAATCACTTCTATTTGTTAATTATATGATAAAATGAAATGCTGAGTATGCAACATCACAACTAGAATATATATTATACTTTAAATCTTAGTTGCACATGCTCATACACCTAAAGAAAAATATAGAATAAGAATTAGAAGAAGAAGAAGAAGGAGGAGGAGGAGGAGGAGGAGGAGGAGGAGAAGAAGAAGAAGAAGAAGAAGAAGAAGAAGAAGAAGAAGAAGAAGAAG
>BDUI01007207.1:58870-84318 GCA_002335545.1 Apodemus speciosus
TTCCAGATGAATTTGAGAATTGCTCTTTCTAACTCTGTGAAGAATTGAGTTGGGATTTTGATGGAGATAGCATTGAATCTGTATATTGCTTTTGGTAAGTTGGCCATTTTTACTATATTAATCCTGCCGATCAACGAGCATGGATGATTTTTCCATCTTCTGAGGTCTTCTTTGATTTCTTTCTTCAAAGACTTGAAGTTCCTGTCATACAGATCTTTTACTTGTTTGGCTAGAGTCATACCAAGATGCTTCATATTGTTTGTGGCTATTGTGAAGGGTGTCATTTCCCTAATTTCTTTCTCAGCCTGTTTATCCTTTGAGTATAGGAAGCCAACTGATTTGATTGATTTATTAAAACAGTGAAGGCATGAAATTCTTAGGCAAGTGGGTGGAACTGGAGAATGTCATCTTGAGTGAGGTGACCCAATCACAAAAGAACACACATGGTATGCACCCACTGATAAGCAGATATTAGCCCAGAAGCTTGGAATACCCAAGAAACAATTCATATGCCAAATGATGCCCAAGAAGAAGGAAGGAGACGGCCTTGGTCCTGGAAAGGCTCAATGCAGCAGTGTAGAGGAATACCAGGACAGGGAAGTGTGAAGGGGTTGATTGGGGAACAGGGGGAGGGAAAAGGATTATGGGACTTTCTGGGAGGGGGGAATCCAGGAAAGGGGGAATCATTTGAAATGTAAATAAAGAATATTTCCTATAAAAAAGAAAAAAAGAACTAAGAACAGTAGGGAAAGGCTTTTACTGACATGAAGGCTCTTTCTTACTTAGGGGCTTTTTCTTACATTCCGATTTTTCTTACTTTTAGCAATAAAAAGTAGAAGCATTTTCTTTCTCAGAGTAATAAAAGTTGGGGATACTTTTTCATTCAGAACGAGGGCATATTTTCTGCTTGTGGAGCCTTTTGCTCCATCTACCAAATGGATATATGAATATGTAAGTGTAGGTATGTGTATGAAACTATGTATGAACACTTGTGGAGTTGATGAGAAAGGTAATCAGAAGTGACCAACGTCCAGTGTGTTTGTGTGTGTGTGTGTCTCTCTCTGTGTGGATGTTTGTGCTTATATGCATATTGCCTGTGCAAAATATATTAATTCTTTTCCTTTTTTTCTCTTTGGTTCATAAAGAGTTCACTAGTCCAAGTCTCTTCTCTGTCTAGCTAGAGGCCCAGGAGACAAAAAAGAAGAGAGTTCTAAGAATTAACTTTTCTGTTTTTTTCTAATCCTCTGATATGAACAGTTTGTTACTGGAAAGCCAATGGCTTTGGGCCTAAGAACAGAAAAGAGATAGAGAGAAGAATTGCTAAAGATAAATAAACTTTGGCCTTGCCACTGACCCCATACCCCTCTCTGTCTTTCTCAAAGTACTGGGACTGTAGCATGGCCCCTGGCATTTTACTTCATTTATATTTTTATGGACTACAGATCATCACAATTTTGTGCATCTATTATATTACCTCTTAGTTGCTAGTTAAATGTTATAACAATCATAACAAGATTCATTTATATTTAAGTATATAATATGACTATTTGTCTGTGTCATATGTTATATTGAGATACACACACATATATCTCACAATAACATTTTCCTGTCACTCATCATGAATTCTATGATAATATGTCATTAGTTTCTGAGGATTTGTGAGGAGAGTTTTCTTTCTAGCTCTGAGAATATTGCGATGGTGTTGTCACTGACACGTGTTCCCTAATGTGTATCTATAATATACCTCTTCTTTAACTGTGAATTTATTCCCACCATTTATCTTTCCGAAAGTGTGCCTCCACATCCTGATACTTTTAATGGTAAACTTAGGTATTCCAGGCACCAAGCACGGCCAGTGAAGTACCATGCTGATACTTTGATGCCATAATATCAAGTTAATAAATGGGTCAGATAAGAAAAAGCATTTAAATATAAGTTGTTATGTCAGAAATGAAAATAAGCAACAGTTTACTTCAAGAAAATTTGTGCCTTCTGGTCTGATACTGTGCCCTGAGTAGACCTTGAGCACTGGCTCCTTACCCAGTCCTATAACACCCAGAGGAAGCTCAACTACCAGGTGCTCTAACAAACCCAGGATCACAGAAAAGCGCACAACATCAACCCCAACACCTGGAGTAACTGAGTCCCCTGGGGTCCAGGGATGCCAGAACCCCTGCCAAGCCATTGGCATGGATTCCTTCCTGTCTGAACTACACATGGAACAGATCTGGGGTGTTGGCTCTACAACCACTATTAAAATACCCAGAAGGAGCCCGACTCCAAGGCACTCTGAAATGCCCAGGATCACAGGATCACAGGATCACATGATCACAGAGAAAGCTTGACTCTCAGGAGCTCTGACACAACATGATTTCAGGAGCTTGGTTACATAAGGATTTCAGGATCACAGAGGTAGCATGACTCCCAAGAGCTCTGACACACACAGGATCTCACGATCACAGAATCACAGAGATGACTGGACTTTGGGGACTTCTGACAAAACCACGATCACAGGAGGTACAGGCTACATTCAGAGACAGCAAGGGCAGGTAGCACAAGAGTTAACCAGATGGCAAGAGGCAAACTCAAGAACATAAGCACCAGAGACCAAGGCTATTTGGCATCATCAAAACCCAGTTATCTGACCAGCAAGTCCTGGATTTCCCATCACACCAGAAGAAGCAAGATTTAGATTTAAAATCTCATCTCATGATGATGATAGAGGACTTTAAGAAGGACACAAATAACTCCCTTAAAAAAGTACAAGAGAACACAGGTAAACAGCTAGAAGTCTTTAAAGAGAAAACTTAAAAATCCCTTAAAGAATTACAGGAAAACAGAACCAAAAAGGTGAAGGAATTAAACAAAACCATTCAGGATCTAAAAATGGAAATAGAAACAATATAGAAATCACAAAGGGAGACAACCATGGAAATAGAAAACCTTGGAAAGAGATCAGAAGTCATAGATGCAAGCATCACTAACAGAATATAAGAAAGAATCTCAGGTGCAGAAGATACCATAGAAATCATTGACACATCAATCAATGAAAATATAAAATGCAAAAAGCTCCTAACCCAAAACACCCAAGAAATCCAGGACACAATGAGAAGGCCAAAAACCTAAGGATAATAGGTATAGAAGACAGTGAAGATTCCCAACTTAAAGGGCTAGTAGATATCTTCAACAAAATTATAGAAGAAAATTTCCCAAATCTAAAGAAAGAGATGCCCATGAACATGCAAGAAGCCTACAAAATTCCAAATAGACTGGACCAGAAAAGAAATTCCTGCTGTCATATAATAATCAAAATACCAATTACTCAAAACAAAGAATATTAAAAGAAGTAAGGGCAAAAGTTCAAGTAACATATAAAGGCAGACCTATCAGAATTACACCAGACTTCTCACCAGAAGATCCTGGGCAGAAAGACAYTACCTCAGAGTAAAAGTATGGAAAACAATTTTCTAAGCAAATGGTCCCAAGAAACAAGTTGGAGTAGCCATTCTAATATCAAATATAATCTATTTTCAACCAAAAGTTATTAAAAAGGATAAGGAAGGACACTCTATACTTGTCAAATGAAAAATCTCTCAATTCTGAGCATCTGTGCTCCAAATGCAAGGGCACTCACATTCATAAAAGAAACTTTACTAAGCCTAAACGCAGACATTTTACCTCACACAATAATACTGGAAGACTTCAGAACCCCACTCTGAGCAATGAGCTGATTATGGAAACAGAAACTAAACAGAGACACAGTGAAACTAACAGAAGTTATGATCAAAATGAATTTAACAGATATTTATAGAACATTTCATCCTAAAACAAAAATGGTACCTTCCCTAAAATTGACTAATAATTGGTTGCAAAAGAGGCCTCCATAGATACAAGAAGATTGAAATAATGGCATGCATCTCATTAGATCAACAATGTCTAAGACTGGTCTTAATAACAAAAAATAATTGAAATAATAACAAAATAATAACAAAAATAATTGAAAACCCCCATACACATGGAAGCTGAGCAACTGTTCCAGTCAATGATAACTTGGTAAAGGAAAAAATAAAGAAATTAAAGTCATTTTAGAATTTAATGAAAATGAAGGCACAGCATACCAAACTTATGGGAAACAATGAAAGAAGTGCCAAAATGAAAATTCATAGCTCTAAGTGCCTCCAAAAAAATGTAGAGAGCAAACACTAGCAGCTTGAAAGCACAACTGAAAGCTATAGAACAAAAAGAAGCAAATACACCCAAAAGTAATAGACAGCAGGAAATAATCAAAGTCAGGGCTGAAAACAACCATGTAGAAACAAAAAGAACTATACATAGAAGCAACAAAAACAGGAGCTGTTTCTTTGAGAAAATCAACAAGATAGATAAACCCTTAGCCAGACTTACCAGAGGGCACAGAGACTGTTCAAGTTAACCAAATGAAAAATGAATAGGGAGACATAACAACAGAAACTGAGGAAATTAAAAAAATTATCACATAGTACTACACAAGCCTATACTCAACAAAACTGGAAAATCTGGATGAAATGGATAATTTTCTGGACAGATACCAGCTAGTGAATTTAAATCAGCATCAGATATACCATCTAAATAGTCCCATGATCCCTACAGAAATAGCAGAAGTTGTTAAAGTCTTCCAACCAAAAAGAGCCCAGGACCAGATAGGGTTTAGTGCAGAATTCTATCAGACCTTCAAAGAAGACCTAATCCTAATACACTTCAAACTATTCCACAAAATAGAAACTGAAGGAACACTACCCAATTCATTTTATGAATCCACAATTATGCTTATACCTTAACCACACAAAGATCCAACAAAGAAAGTCAGACCAATTTCCCTTCTGAATATCTATGCAAATTTACTCAATAAAATCTCACAACCTGAATCCAAGAACATATCAAGACAATCATCTATTATGATCAAGTAGGCCCTCCTCCCTGATACAATTACGTTGAAATTCTTCAACGTAATCCACATCACAATCCAGTTATATAAAACAAACTCAAAGGAAAAAGAAAACCACGTGATCTTTTATCAGATGYTGAGAAAGCATGGAACAAAATTCAACACTATTGTAGTAAATCTCCAACCCAAATAAGCCTGGGCAAAGACATCACAACTCAATTCATATGAAGACAAGCTCCATGTCTAGATTAGGCAGATCTACCAAGGCACTACTATATAACCTATTTATGACAGCCTTATAACTTGTGATTTCTTCAGGCCATGTGCTCCTGCTCCATTTTCCTTCCACCTCCTCCTCTTCCATT
The DNA here is from genome assembly GCA_002335545.1 of Apodemus speciosus. Taxonomy (NCBI): domain Eukaryota; kingdom Metazoa; phylum Chordata; class Mammalia; order Rodentia; family Muridae; genus Apodemus; species Apodemus speciosus. The sequence goes on from BDUI01007207.1 coordinate 64,160, forward strand.
GTCTTCTCTCCTCTCCTGTCCTCCTTCTCCCCTCAACCTTCTCAACTCCACCTTCTCTTCTACTGCCCAATCGCCAGCTCTAGCCTTTATTTTACAAGTGGAGAAAGGTTCATAAGAAGTCATTCCTTGTCCTCAGTCCTTCCCAAGAAAGTGGAATTAGCATCAAAATACAAGCAACACCAGAGCTATCTACAACACTTCCCCTTTTCTGTTCAATTAAATGTCCGTTTTATCTCAGATATAAATTGAGCACAACTATTACCATTTTGTAATTTGTTAAGTACAAATTGACCTAACACCCAGTCCATCATTTTTGTCAATTAAATAGAACCTCTGTCATCTATCCTAACTTAATAGACTTAAAATTCTATACCTGACTTATGTCCTGGCTTTAGATTGTATGCCATCTGAAAACCATCCTCTCAAATCTATATCATCTTTCTCAGTGTAAACAACTTCAGTTGGCTATGAGACCATGTCTTCAACCCTGTCAGAAATCCAAGAATGACTAATATTATCTGAAAATATGAGAAGCACAAAATGTTGATTCCAAAACTTAGCCAATTCATAGAGACTTGGACAGACCCTTATACTTCAAAACATTGGAACATTGGTCTTCAGCCTTCTGACCCAGGATCTTCTGACAGACCTTTGCAAAGCAGAATAATAAAGAGCTGATTACCCTGTATTGGCAGAGATTATCAATTGATTATTCTGCATAGTGTGTTCTTTTTCTGGACAGGATTTTGTCTGTAGATTAAACGAGGCAATTCTTGCCTAGTGGCTGTCTTGCCACAACTGAAGCAGCTCCATTGATGTTCAATTTCTTCTTTGAATCCAAGAATCCCTTTAAGAGCAGACAGTTCTCCAGTCAAATTATCTTTAATAAAGAAATGTCCATAAACTTCATATTCTATGGACTCTGACACTTTTTAAGACTATCTATCTACTCAAAGCATTTCTGAACTGTTAAGCCTTGACTACACTTGGCCATTTCTAATGAAAATATCTTAGAAGTACCCTTTTCATTAACTCGGGAACATGAATTTGCTATCTGGACTTTAACTCATATTGTTTAATCATCTAAAAACAGCTTATAATAGCAGTTATAGAAGAGCTGGTTCTAAGACTTGTATTCTTAAATGTTATATAGGCACAATGCCTTTATGAGAGTAGCAATATTAATCCCAATTTTATATCAATAAATTCATACCAATGTAAACTTTAAATTTGTATCAAATAAATTCTGCACCAAAGTAAGAGATTATAACTTCTATTTTGTATCAATTATAAGGATTTCTATCAGTGTAAGATATAGCTATATAATGTTTTGCTTAAGAGTAACCTAGCTCCTTCCCTTTTACCTAAGAAGGAAGGATAGAGAAGAGGAAAGGAAAGGTAGAAATCCCTGARTTTAAGCTCTCCAGTTTCCTCCCTGTCCAAAGCTACATTTTGTAAAGTATCCATTAAATGACAACATGTAGGACAGTGAAAGGCAGCCTGTGTTCTGTTCAAGCTAAGTTTAAACTCTGAAGACCCCCGCAGATAATTCTGCAAGGGACAGACCTGTTTTGGGCCATGCTCCAAGACACTAGGTTCCTGATACGAGAGCCCTCAGCTCTCCATAATTCTGTGACCATCAGTCACATAGGGCACCAGAGCCCCAAACCCTAGTATTCTGTCTGGACTCCATTCCCACAGTCACCTGGCAACTGCCAGATATGCTCTTCCCCAAGGTTACCTAGTAATAACCAGGTGGGCCCAGCTCACTATAAAAGAGGCTGCTCTCCCCTTCTCTTCTCTTGCTCTCTCTCTCTCTCTCTCTCTCTCTCTCTCTCTCTCTCTCTCTCTCTCTCTCTGTGTCAGATGCTGGACCTCACTTTTCAACCTACAACAACACATCTTTAATCATAAAATAACCAGAACCCCAACGTAAGGAACTGGGATGATGTTTTTCTTTTGTCTGCTTCCAGCTGAATTGGGACAAAGAATTCCCTTCTAGGGGCCCAAAGAAAAATAGAAAAATTTGTTTTGTCAAAAGAGACAAAACTTGCTGGTATCATTTTTCTTCCAGGGATTCTGTTCTGAGAATATTCATTGCTTAGTTGACATCTTGACTCTGACAGTCTGAATAGCTGGATAGGCAAGCTAGCTGTTCTGGAAAAGTTCTGGAAACAAGTCTTTAAAACAAACAGCTTTGATGTAGTTGAGGTAGAGTCAAGCACAAAGCTGGAATGGAAGGTCCCAGAATCTCAGCATCCTGGAGTGTGAATCTTTTCAGGGCTGTCTTTCTGTAAAGATATTCACATGGAGCATGCAGAGTGCACAGATTGGTCAATGAAGATCAATAAAGAAAGATGACTGCCTTTCTTCAGGGTAGTTTTATCATATAATCAAACTGCAATATAACTTTGTATACATGCCTTTGTAAAGGATGGTATGTAATAATAAGACATGAGAAATTTGTACCCAATAATTGTTGATGGCTGTGTATAGACATTTTAGTCTCACTCAGACAGTTCTGTATATGTCTCCATATACAGAGACATAAACATCACCACATATACATCACATCTTTTGTTGATTGCCAGGAGCCAAATTGACCTTACTTTATGTTTAGAGTTCATTTTAAAGATAGGCTTGGGTTTTGACTTCTCCTCAGCTACAGACCTGGAGAAATTGGGTGGTCAATGGTCACTGCACCCTGCCAGAAGAGGAAAACATCTTACAGCTGCCCGAGATTCACCTTGGCAGAATGCCTGGGCTATGCGAAAAATTCCACTTGCCTTACTTCTTCCCCTGCCTGTATAAGTTCCCTGAGAAAATACAGTTTTGGGGGCCTTGAACAAAGTTGGTCTTGACCTCATTCTTTGCATCTCCTTTCTCTATTTCTCTGTCCTTCTCTCCTAGGGCTCCCTGTCGAAAACCCCTGCAGGCCAGGGCAACTGGTGCCTGATGTGGGGCCCCTTCCTGAGTAAGTTGATTATATGAGTCTCCCTTTTCTATTCTGTTGCCAAGGTCTTTAGGAAGTCTCCCTTTGTCATGTCTGATTTTTATAACTTGGAAGGAACCCACAGCTTTTCTTTTCCTGTGGAATCATAGGCATAAACCCACTTCCAGCATAACACAATTCTCATTTTCCATTCTGATGTCAGAATATCCTTAATATGAACAGGGAGGTTTAGTTCAATAGTTTTTTCCACAATCTAATGTCTTTCAGCAGCTGTGGTGTTCTGTTCATTGACATTTTAAAAATTTAAGGTTAATAAAGCACTATGTAATCTATCTTTGGAGGTTCTTGTTGATCCCTTTTGCCTATTAAGCATCTCCTTTAGAATTTTATTAGATCTCTCTACAGTTGCTGGTCCTGTAGGATTCTGTGATATGCCTGTAACATGTTTTATATTATAATATGCAAAAAATTCTTTATCTTATTAGAGATATGTGCCAGACCACTGTCTGTTTTAATTTGTATGGGCATTCCCTTAATGGCCATAACTTCTAATGAATGTGTAATTACAGAATCAGCCTTTTCTGATACTAAGGCAGTTGCCCATTGAAATCCTAAACATGTGTCTATAGTATGGTGCACATATTTCAATTTACTGAACTCTGTAAAATGGAAGACATTCATTTGCAAAATGTCGTTTCTTTGGATACCCTTAGGGTTAGTTCCTGCAGGCAATGGAGTTTGGTTATATAATGAGTGAGTAGGACATTGCCTCACAATTTCCTTGGTTTGCTGCAAAGTGATGGAGAATTCTTTCTTTAAACCTTTGCTGTTAACATGATGGCCTCTAGTACACTTCCTATCAATAGCTCATCAATTTGATTATTACTTTGTGCCAGAGGGACTGGAAGACATGTATGGGATTTTATGTGTGTTACATATAGTGGATAACTCCTATTTCCGGTCATTTCTTTTCGTTGAATAAATAGTGAAGTCAATTGAGAATCATCATGAATCAGTTCAGCAGTTTCTATGGGTAAAACAACCCTTTCTGCATATTGAGAGTCACTTATTATATTAAAAGACTCTTGAAAATCTGACAAAACTATGATTATTGCATATATTTCAGATTTTTGAACTGACTTTTAGGGACTCTCAGCCACCTTACTTACATCTTCTGGTTTATATCCCCTTTTCCTGATTTACTGGCATCAGTGTTAAATGTAGGGGCTCCGGATATCAGAGTTCCCTTTATTGTAGGAGGGAGAATCCGATTAGTTCTTTTTATGAACTGAAGTCACTTGTTTTAGGGTATCCATTGTTAATCTCTCCAAAGAAGTTACTGCATGCTCTTTGCCAATGTGCCCATAATCAGGCAATTTCTGCATTAGTAAAAGGTACCACATTAGCTGGATCCATTCTGACTAATAATGAAGTCTCACTTTCCTTTTAGTATCAATTCAGAGACATTCTCAATGTAGGTTTTTAAATTTTTATTCTGTTTATGTGCTAAAAAATCCATTCTAAGATAAGATCTTTCATCTGAATAATAATTCCTGTAGGGGAATGAGTAGAAGGTAAGATAACTAAGATGCAGGCTATCTTTGGAGCGATACATGCAGGTGTTTACACTTCAATTTCCTTTCTAACAAAGCTTACTCCTTCTTAGCCTCAGCTGATAATTTCCTTGGGCTGTTTAAATCCTTATCACCTGGTAAGGTTTGAAATAAATTGCTTAGCTCTTGATTAGCCAAGCCAATAGTATGCTGCAGCCAGTTGATATCTCCCAGTAACTTCTGAAAATCATTAAGGGTCCTTAATTGGTTTCTGTAGATTTGCACCTTTTGTGGCCTAACCCTTTGTAGACTTATTTCATACCGTAGATAATTAATGGAATCCCTCACTGTATATTTTCAGGAGAGACTTGCAATCCCCAGCAAGGCAAGGTTTTTTGTTTGTTTGTTTTGTTTGTTTTTTCATCAAACATTCTTTCCATGATATTTATATCTGGATCAGCCAATCAGATGTCATCCATATAATGATAAATAATTGATTGGGGAAAATGTTTTTGAATCATCTCCAATGGCTGTTGTACAAAATATTGACACAAGGTAGGGCTATTTAACCCTCATGGCAGGACTTTCCAATGATATCTGTGACCTCTATTGAAGGTAGGTACTGAGAAAGCAAACATTTCCTTATCAAATTCATGTAAAGGAATTGTGAAAAAACAATCTCTCAGATCAATCACTCTGATAGGTCATTCCTTAGGCAACAAGGAAGGCAATGGGACCCCAGGCTGCAAGGAACTCATTGTCTGAATAATCTTATTAATCTCTCTGAGATCTGACAAAATCCTCTATTTGCCAGATTTTCTTTTAATTACAAATGCTGGAGAATTCCAAGGGTTGGTAGACTCCTATATATTCTGAGCTTCCAGCTGCTCTTGGACTAGCTGTTCTACTGTCTGTAGTTTTTCTTTGGTCATAGAACATTGATCAATCCAAATGAGTTGGTCAGTCAACCACCTTACTGGTAAGGCTGTTGGTATCTTGGCTCCTTGGGGTAGAGTTAAATTGTCAGCCTCTCCTGTATCTTGTTTATGGACAGCCTGGAGAGTCTGTAACTGCCTTGGATAACGTTCCCTAATTGATTTAAAATTTTTATTAGGAGACTGACAAGTTTCATGGCTATACACAGAAACTGAAGGGGATATTAATTTGGGTTTTCCATTGCTGGAATTGATCTCTTTCCTATGAGTTAATGGCTATACCAACAATGTATAACCTCAGTTTTCATACCTGAACTGGTCCTATACATTTAAGCCATCTGCTACTTTGCTTTATTTGGGATAAAGTCCCAATTCCTTGAAATTGGATGTCTACTTCTTGAAGTGGCCAACTTTAAGGCCAATATTTTGAAGAGATAATGGTGACATCAGCTCCAGTGTCAACCATTCCTTCAATCTCAATATTGTTTACTAGTATTCTTAGTTTTGGCCTTTGTTCCTCTATAGATGTTTGCCAAAATATCCATTTTTGGCTCCCTATGAGGCATTTTGAATTGTCTATAGAACTTGTCTCAGCCTTTTCTGGTCTCAGAATACCTGTTTTTGAAGCAGTGACATTTAATTGTCCTGAGGGGGGAAAACCTCTCTCTGCCTGGCATTGGGCCTGCAAGACTTCTCACCCCCCATGGGAGTTTTTTGACAGGGTGTTGCCCCATTTTTCTGTTGTTGCTCTACATTCGCTAGTCAAATGTCGGCCTTTGCCACATCTTTGACATATTCCAGAAGGCAATGGACCCCTTTTGGTATTACCATGATCTTTCTTGCAGTCACTTCTGAGATGACCCTCATCACTACAATTCATACATTTGAAATCTTGGGTCATCTCTAGGTGTCTAGTGGTAGCTTCTTCTATTACAGGCATACAAGGTGAGTGAGAATCAACATCAGCAGTGTATCTGATCCACTCATCTGCTGATGCTGACCTTGCCCTCAGTTGTCTGATTACTACTTTGCATTTAGCATTTGCCTTTTCAAAGAATAAAGACTCAAATACTGCCTTTCTTGCTGCTGAATCTGGTATACTCCTCTCCACAGCTGAGGTTAGCCTTTATAAAAAGTCAGGAAAAGTTTCTTTTGGACCTTGTATGACTTGAGTAAATGGTTCAAGTCTTTTCCCTGATTCTGCAACTTTGTCTCAGGCCTTTAAGGTTGACAATTGACCCAATGTCAAAGATGTTTTCATCATATACAACCTGCACCTCTACCTCAGCAAAGTGACCTTCACCAAGCAGTGGACCTGTGAACATCTCTCTATCCCTGGTTCTATTTGTTGTGCTCTCTCCCTTGCCTCATCTCTCCATGATGCAAACCTTTGTAAATTTGCAGTAGGTTCTAGAATTGCTCTTGCTATGTCTGTTCAGTCTTGGGGGATTATTCTATTTTTTAATAGCTGAAGAAGTCATGATTGTTTTACAAATGGCAAATGCATTCCAAAATTAGTGATACTTTTTAAAAATTTTCTCAGTTCTAAGACATCCATAGGTTGCCATTCAAATTCCGGATAACCCTGTGGATGATCATCATCTGGAGGTCCTTGTTGTATATTAACCAGATAGACTAAAGATTTTTTCTAATAGTCTTTGGTTGGCTTTATCTACTTTTATCTTCTGTCTATACCTGAGTATTTTCCTTAATTGAAAATTTAAATTCCTCCCTTAAGGTCTGTGTCCATGCTTCATATCTCTCCTTTAATCACTCTTCCTGTTCCTTGAGTTCCCGTATTCTCTGTTCAAGGTTCTGGCTCCACATTTTCATTTTTTCTTTATATTGCAATTCTGATAGTCTGTTGTCTATTTTATCTTGAATGATTAATTTTAAAAGGTTATTCTTCAAGTCTTGCTTCCAATCCTCATTATTTTTCTCTCTGTTGCTCAGTCTGAGCCAATGAATTCTCATCACATGCTCTAGCATCTTTTCCAGCTCTTGTCTCCACCTTCATTTTCATCTTTCTGTTGCATATTTTGACATATGAAAACCTGGACCTTTAGTTCTAGTGTTTCCTCCAGGCCATGTTGCCAAGTCTTAAGCTTATCTGTTGTTCGGTCTCATCCATAAAGTTCTGAAATTTCTGTTCTAGCATCTCTTCCAGCTTCTGTCTCCAACCTTTATTCTCCCTTTTCTGTTGCTTATTTTGACCAATAAAATCCTGAATCTTTAGGCTAGTGTTTCCTCCAGGTCATGTTGCTAAGTCTTAAGTTTATCTCTCTGTTGCTCAGTCTCATCTATGAACTTCTGAAACTTCTGTTCTAGCATCTCTTCCAGATTCTATCTCCAATTTCCTTCTACTTCCTCCTCTTCCACCATCCTCCCTCTGCTCCTCCCCTCCTTCTCCCCCTACACTTTTCAGATCAACACTCCCTCTACAGCACAATCACCAGCTCTAGCCTTTATCTTACAAGATAAGGTGGGAAGAAGTTTCACAAGAAGTCACCTATATACTTGATTCACTCCTCTTCTGCAGCCCCTCCCTGGAAAGTGGAATTATCATCAAAACACAAGCCACACCAGAGCTATCCATAACACCCTTTCATGGTAAACATCTTGGAAATATTGGGAGCAAGGCCCATAGCTAAAAATAGTAAAAGCAATATACAGCAAACCAGTAGCCAACATCAAACTAAATGGAGAGAAAATTCAAGCAATCCCACTAAAATCAAGGACTAGACAAGGCTGCCCACTCTCTCCCCATCTATTTAATATAGCAGTCTAAGAAGTTCTACCGAGAGCAATTAGACAACAAAAGGAGGTCAAAGACATACAAATTGGAAAGGAAAAAAAATCAAAATGTCATTATTTGCAGATGATATGATAGTATACTTAAGTGACCCCCAAAATGCCACCAGAGAACTCCTAAACCTGATAAACAATTTCAGCAAAGTGGATCAATATAAACAAATCAGTAGCCTTCCTCTACTCAAAGGATAAACAGGCTGAGAAAGAAATTAGGGAAAAGACACTCTTCACAATATTCACAAATAATATACAATACCTTGGTGTGACTCTAACCAAGCAAGTGAAAGATCTGTATCATGACAACTTCAAGTCTCTACATATAGAAATCAAAGAAGATCTCAGAAGATGAAAAGATCTCCAGTCCTCCTGGATTGGCAGGATTAATGTAGTAAAAATGGCCATCTTGCCAAAAGTAATATACAGATTCAGTGCAATCCCCATCAAAATTCCAGCTCAATTAATCATAGGGTTTAACAGAGCAATTTACAAATTCATTTCGAATAACAAATAACCCAGGATATCGAAAACTTTTGTCAACAATACAAGAACTTCTGGGCCAATCACCATCCCTGACCTCAGGCGATATTACAGAGCAATAGTGATAAAAACTGTATGGTATTGGTACAAAGACAGGCAGGAAGATGAATGGAATAGAATTGAAGTTCCAAAAATGAACTCACACACCTATGGTGACTTGATCTTTGACAAAGGATCTAAAACCATCCAGTAGGAAAAGAGTATTTTCAATAAATGGTGCCGGTTCAACTGGGAGTTAGCATGGAGAAGAATGCACATCATTCCATTCTTATCTCCTTGTAAAAACCTCAAGTCCAAGTGGATCACAAACCTCCACATAAAACCAGATACACTGAAACTAATAGAAGAGAAAGTGGGGAAGAGTCTTGAACACATGAGCATAGGGGAAATTTTCCTGAACAGAACACTAATGGCTTATGCTCTAAGATAAAACAAAAACAAAAACAAATGAACAAACAAGCAAACAAAAAACCCAAATGGGACATCATAAAATTGCAAAGCTTCTGTAAGGCAAAGGACACTGTCAATAGGACAAAATGGGAACCAACAGATTGGGAAAAGATCTTTACCAACCCTGCATCCCATAGAGTGTTAATATCTGATATATACAAAGAACTCAAAAAGTTAGACTCTAGAGCACCAAATAACCCTATTAAAATAGGGTTCAAAGCTAAACAAAGAATTCTCAGCTGAGAAATATCAAATGACTGAGAAGCATCTAAAGATATGTTCAACATCTTTAGTCATCAGGGAAATGCAAAGCAAAACAACCTTGAGATTTCACCTCACACCAGTCAGAATGGTTAAGATAAAAAACTCAGGTGACAACAGATGCTGGTGAGGATGTGGAGAAAGAGGAACAGTCCTCCATTGTTGTTGGGATTGAAAGCTGGTACAACCACTTTTTAAATCTGTCTGGTGATTCCTCAGAAAATTGGACAGAGTGTTACCTGAGGACCCAACTATACCAGTCCTGGGCCTGTACCCAAAAGATGCTCCAACATATAACATGGACAGATGCTCCACTGTCTTCATTGCAGCCTTATTTACAATATCCAGAAGCTGGATAGAACTCAGATACTCTTCATCAGAAAAATGCATTCAGAAAATGTGGTACATTTATACAGTGGAGTACTACTTAGCTATTAAGAACAATGGTTTCTTGAAATTCATAGGCATATGGATAGAACTAGAAACTATCATTATGAGTGAGGTAACCCAGTCACAAAAACACACACACTGTATGTACTCACTGATAAGTGGATATCAGCTCAAAAGTTCAGAATACCCAAAATATAATTCACAGACCACATTAAGCTCAAGAAGAAGGAAAAACAAAGTGTAGATCCTTAGGTCCTTCTTTAGAAGGGGGATCAAAATACTTATGGTAGGAAATACAGAGACAAAGTGTGGAGTAGAGGCTGGAAGAAAGGCCATCCAGAGACTGCCCCGCCTGAGGATCCATCCCATATAGAATTAACAAACCCAGTTAATATTGTGGATTCCAAGAAGTGCTTGCTGACAGGAGTCTGTTATAGATGTCTCTTGAGAGGCTCTGCCAGAGCTGAAAATTACAGAGGTGAATTGAAGTGTGCACAGGGGTCCCCATTGAAGGAGTTAGAAAAAGGACTGAATTAGCTGAACATGTTTGCAGCCCCTTAGGAAGAACAACAATATCAACCAATAATCCCCCCCCAAGCTCCCAGGGACTAAAGCACCAAACAAAGACTACACATTGAGTGACCCATGACTCCTGCACATATGTAGCAGAGGATGGCCTTGTTGGGCATCAATGGGAGGGGATGTCCTTGGACCTGTGACGTCTCGATGCCCCCATGTAGGGGAATGCCAGGGTAGGGAGGTGGGATTGGGTGGGTTGGTGTGTGGGGAAACACCCTCACAGAAGCAGTGAGAGGGGGAAGGGTGAGTGTTTCTGTGGGAGGGGAGACTGAAAAGGGGATAACATTTGAAATAATAAAGAAAATATCAAATAATAAAAGGAAAAAGGGAAAATTTTCCTTAGGATGCAAATTATTTTTACCACTTGTCACAGAACAAGAGTAGTTGATGAGTAAAATATAAATCTGGACATTAAAAGTAATCATGTTTTTAACACCAAAAAGTATAACCAATTCTACAAATTCTTCTCTTTCAGACATTTTTGTTCTTCCAGCAAACATCTCTTGCCTATCACTAAATTATGTGAAAAAGTTACTAAGTCAAAATTACTGTCTGAAATCATATTAAATGAATCTTTGTAAATGAATTGCTGTAAAAGTATCAGCAATCATGGCTGAGGAAACAACTATTTGGAAAACTTGACTTGCAGCAGAGCTCCTGGATCTACTTTCTGAGAGCACAGGATGCTTCAGTGATTGATAGCTAACTGGTTATAGAAAAAAATTATCTTAGTGTGTGAACATTTACAAAAGATTACTTGACTTGCTCGAGTAAGTCCATGGGCTATAGTCCACAAACAATAAAGGAGAATAAAGAGAAACCAGGAAGTCAATATAGTCATATATATAAATAAATTTACAACATGCATAAATTTTAACATTAGTATATCAAAGAATGCTAAATCATATGCTACCAAATACTGATCATCTTACCCAATAAAAGGTGAAGATTTCAGTTCCACTGAATGCATTCACTTGCTATGTAGTTTACCAGACATTTCATCACCACAGACAAGTTATTATGTCGAACTCAAACTCATCAAAAGCAGTTACATTGGATGATCCTTCTTCCAAACATCTGGCCACTGTCAATATAAATCTAGGATTGTTCATCTTAATTTTGGTACTTCAGTATCTAAACATCTAAATTTGACCCTCATATTTGGGGTGCTTTTTCAGTCATCTCTCACAAAGATAGTCATAGCTTCTAAGCAAACTTGACCTTATGCTCAGAGAATTATGGTTTCTAGCCTAATTGAAGTCTATCTTGCTCATTGTTTGCAAAGTCTAGATATATGAAAGTCTAAGCTTTGTGAATCACATATTATTTGCACTATTTAACAACACTGCCATAGTCTAAAAGAACCATAGTCGAAAGAGAACAGTGGATGGATGTTTATCAACATTTAAGCAGTTTTATGTTTTACCAAGTTTTATGTTTTATTATTTTAACATTTTATTAACTATTAAGTTTTAGAGATCTTAAATTAAGGTTAATTATCAAGATCCAAGTGATCTATTCATATCTGAAGACTGACACATGATGAGCTGTAAAGCTAATATAAATATCCCAAAATAATGACTCCCCTAATTATACCAGGACACAATATGTACAAACTTTGAAAAAACACAGCATACAAATACACAATTTAATGAATTCAGATTTTAATGTTGAGAAACCCAGAGTCATAGAGTCATTTATCACTGCCATTAAACATAAATCAACCCTACTCTATATTTGACCAATACACAAAATTAAACTATATTTTATGAACATGTTTTTATATATTATAGGTATAGTACAGATACCTACTTAACTATTTTTTAACTATGTACTATTAACATATGTATAGAAAAAGAAACCTTTTCAATGTGAAACATCCTTAACAACTAGGTTGTTGTTACAATGAGTTATAACAAGCATCTACATTAAAAATCACATATCTCTACTGTGTTTTCCCTTTCAATGATTTATTTACAATATTTTTGATTATTTGTAGATGTTGATTTTATGTGCCCATGAGTGCAGGTAACAATAGAGGCTAGACCTTGTGGGTTCTCATGCACTTGAAGTTACAGACTGGTGTGTGCTGCTTGATGTAGCTGCTAAGAACTCAGGCTACTGGAAGGGAAGTTAATGATCACAGCCTTGGAGATATTTCTGCAGCTCCTCTGTGCTTTCTTATACAATGCTGGTGCATAGCATATATGCTAAGTAATCATTCTGCTTGGGTTTGTGTCTCTTAAAGGCCAATGTGTTGAAATATTTATTCCCTGTTTAAACTAATACTGAAAAAAACACCACATTTCAGTCCTATACCGGATTGTCAGAAAGCCAGAGGATATTGACTTTGAAGGGGATATTAAATAGAAGTCATTCCTGTTATGCTGTTCCATTGTAATAACAACAACTAAAATGGCGGTTTCCAATGCTGGTACTGAGGTTTAGTTTGATGAACTATTTTAATGAATATTAAAATCTCACCGACATAATGCAATATGTAAAGGAGAAAATCTCAGGCTCTGATGACCCAATATAAAAAAATTGATTCACTGGTCAAATCATAAATTGTTTAAAATCCTACCACAAAATACACTGGAAGTCTGGATAACCACGGCAAGACCAAATCTAGGGATGATAAGAATATATAGAGAGAAGAAACCCATGTCAAATGCACAGAATGTATTTTCAAGAAAACCATAGGAAAAATTGGCCTAACCTAATAAAAATGCACATACCTTTAAAGGCAAAAGAAGCATAAAGAATACCAAAGAGACCTGACTAGAAAATAAAGTCCCTTAGGCATGTAATAATCCAGATACTAAATGTACTGGATAAAGCTGCAGGGGGACAAGACAAAGTAACATATAAATGCAGACCTGTTACCCTTACAAATAATTTCCCAATGGAGACATTAAAAGACAAAAAAGGCCTCCATGATATTCTACAGTCTCTAAGTGTCTACAGACTGCAGTTCTGCCTATTATGACCTTCAAAATTTCAAATATGATGACATTCCATGATAAAACTAAATTTAAACAACATGGTCTTTATTCTTAGTTATCAAGTTGACTATATCTGAAATCAACTTTAATCTAGAAATGGAGGGCATACTTCTTATTTGGATCTCAATGTGGGGAGAAAACAATTTTTTTGTTCTGGATCTTGTGGCTGATAGACATAGCTTTTTAATCAGGAACTTGATGTGGAAATATGCATCATTAATTTGAACCACAGCTTATTTTAGAAAATGGAAGAAGGAATGTTTTTGTTGACCACTAGTCCTCACCATGCTGCCACATTCATTCCTTCATTGGCATTTGGGCCTATTTCTTTGGAATTCAAGCATATACAGAAAACCTGCTAAGACATCCAGGATGGTAGGACTGAGAAACTACTAGATTATTCAGCTTTTCTGTTCACAGGTAGCCATTGTTAGATTAGTTGCACTTCAGCCTGTAAATTATATCAATAACTTCCCATATTAATGTATTTCACTTAATTTCCATAAATATATGCAGTATCTATGAATATGTGTATATAATTTTATATAATTATATGTTAAATGTATATGTAGAGACATGTTTCATTTTATTATTTAATATATATTTTATTATTTAATATATATTCAACATATATTGATTGAAAGAAAGATTCATTATATAAGTTCTGTAACCATAGAGAACCTTGATTAATATGAATTTGGTATCAAAAATGTCTCTAGAGAAACAGAATTATAAGGATGATTCTGGAAGAGGTGTTTCAATTTGTAAGCTCCTACAAATTCACAGCAGCTTCAACTACTGAAACCTCACCAGTCACTCCTCCTGGGTACTAGGGAAGTACTGCAAGCCCCTGGTATGACCTATATTACATACTTAAAGACACAGATGCATTTGATTATCTTGATTTGCTAATTGTGAGTGGCAATGCACTTTGTGGCCTTGTCAATGAAACTTTTCAGAGTTTGGGGAAAAAATAGAAAAATATTGGTTTTGATTGGTTTCTTTTAATATCTCTGGATAAACTGATAATGCAAATGAGCTCTTTATTAAAATTAGCCAACTTTAGAATATGGTGAGAGACAGTGATGAGCTCATAGTAAAATTAAACAACTTAAGATGTTCAGAAATAATCTCAAGTTTTCTACATTTGCTCTAGAAGAACATCTTCTCTCCAGCAGTCACAGAACTCAAGCTACAAAACAAAAACAAAAACAAAAATAACCAAAAAAAATAGCAAACCCAACACAAAAACCAAACTAATGCTCTCGTTAAAAGGTTGACTTAATTACAGAAAAAAATTCAGTACCCAGTATTAAAGGATATTTGCTGGTAAACTCAGGGGATTAATTGGCAAAGAATGGGATCCTGAAACATGGGATGGTGATGTGTGAATGGACCCTATTAAAGCTGAGTACTGTGAATCCCACCTCTTGCAATATTGTCCTTTTCATTATTCACTGAGGAAAAGAATCCTTATTTGTCTGCTAAGAGAGCAGTGACTTTCTCTAACGAAAATGCAAGACAAGTCTGATGTTCCTCTAGGACCACCAATCGTTGCCTCTGGACCTATTACAAGGCAACACAGGCTCCTAGAGTGGAGATAGGAAGTACAGTCTATGAGGTTGTATACCACTCTAATAAAGAGCTTGATGGGTTTGCTAATCCATCCAAACAGAAGCCTGGAGAATATGTGTGGGAATGGATTTTATGAGTTTGGGAAAATAGTAGACCAACAAGTTCAGGCTAGATTTATTGACATGGGCCCTCTGAATGGAGATCTAGGTTTAATATCAAAGATCACACAGGTTTTAAAAAAGCATTAAAAGTTTGAATTGTTGGCTATATTTTTTTCTCAAAAGATGGCCTTCTAAAAAGGAATTGGAGATTCTGGGTACCCCTCAGCATGGTATTGATGAAAGGATTTTAAGGTCCAGAGAAACTGAAGTGCTAAGGTGGTTATGTTTTGTAAAACCTAATCCTCCAACATGGGAAGGCCTAAAACACATTTCCTTCAATAATCCTATAAGATGGGAAAAGATGGGAGGGGGACAAGCACTTTTAAAATGTTCTGTTGTCAGATGTTTCCTTGTGTTAGACCTTGGAGATGGAGATGCTGCTTCTCAACTGTGCGACTGAAATGCAAATTGTTTTATTGGGCACCAAGTTTTCATGAGCCAGGTAGTAGCATTGAATTGCAAAATCTAAGGTGACAGTAGTTATCAAAATGGGAAACATAAACAACACAATGCACATAATTGCCTAACCTGTAATGGTCAGCACAGACAGTGTACCTTTTATATAGACATGGCCCATACAGACCTTTGGAATTGGCTAATCAATCATAGTCTTTCCAGGTGTGAAATAAATAAGAAGTCTACTGAATTTTTGTTTATCCTGTATAAACAGAAAAATTCTCAAACAAGTGAAAGAAAGCCTACATTTGATCATGTCAAAAGTCAGTCTTAGCCAGTGAATGATTTTTAGACTTGAGCCAGTTTGCAGACTCAGAACCCCTTGAATGAAGGAGTTGGGAGAGTCCTCTAAGGAAAGCCTTTGAAATGACCCTTAAAGTTGTACTGTTAGACTTTCAGACATTCTTCCCTAGAAAGATTTAAGGCTTTTTACAAGAGAAACTGTATACTAGAAGAAAGAATCAGACTTTCCAGGATCTCATCCATACTAGTTCAGAATTGATAATGATTCCGGGAGATTACTGAAAACACTGTGTCCTCCAGTTAAAGTAGGGGATTATAGAGATCAAATGATTAGTGGAGTTTTGGCTGATTCACAGAATTTTCAATAGGTCTCTGACCTTATCCTGTGGTTATTTTCCTGTTCCAGAATGTATAATTGGGATAGAATTCTTGAACTGGTTATTTGACTTGTAGAATGTGGACTCTAATTGTTGGAAAGGCTAAATGGCAGCTTTCAGAATTTCCTCTGCCTAACAAAATAGTGAATAAAAAAATATTGATACATGGGTGATATCTCCTTTAACTCTCCTACCTGGCCAGTTCAGAAGGCAGATAGATACTGGAGAATGACAGTTGACTATCAGAAACTCAATCAGTAACTATTATTGCAGCTGCTGTACCCATACATAGTATCCCTACTTGAGCAAATTAACACATTCCCAGGTACATAGTCTGTATCTATTTATTTAGTAAATTCATTTTTCTGTGTTTGTGTCCATAAGGACCCCCAGAGGCATTTGTTTCCAGTTGGCAAGGCCAGCAGTATTTCTTTACAAAGGGTATATTAACTCTTCTGCCCTAGTTCACAACTTAGAATGGATGGTGATTACCTATACTGTCGCGTCCGCCTCGACCAGCAAGAAAGACGCAACACAGGGAAGATCTTCTTCATGCAGTTTATTCTCAGGATCCTTGAAAAGCTTCTTCTAACTGCCTCTGGGGAAATCCCCACACAGGCTTAAGTACCCTAGTGCTGACCAATCCYAGCAGGCCATGTGGCCTCTGCTGATAGGCTGCTCCAATGCAGAGACAGGAAGRCTGAGCAGGAACAGCCAAATAAGGAGKTGTTTAYAACTGARGGCAYTGGCAGTTGGGAAGGCAGAAGGCGGAGACCTGCCTCTTAAAGGCACAGCACTTCGCAGCCCCCTACACTATACATTACACAAAATTTCACACTAGGTGCTTCATATTGATGGCACTATGCTTGTTGGATGAAGATTGAAAGGAATAACAAGCACTTTGAACTCATTGTTAACACATATGCATTATGAGAAATAAATTGAAACAAAATTCAAGGACCTTTACCTCAGCAATATTCTTACAGGTCCTGTGGTGTAGGGCATACAGATGTATTCCTACTCAGGCGAAAGATACGTTATTGTACTTGCTCCTCCTACCACCAAGAAAGAAGTACGTCCTTAGCTGAGCCTATTTAGATTCTGGAGATACCCCATTCCCCAATTGGGTATGCTATTCAGGCCCATATACCAGGTGACTCAGAAAGCTCCTAGCTTTGTGAAGAGGAGAAGGTCTGCTGTCCAGGCTGCTGTAGCACTTAGATCCTATGATCTAGGAGGTGCTGTCAGTAGCAAACAGGAATGCCATTTAGAACTTTTCTCAGAGAACTAGCTGTGAATCATAGAAAAGAACATTGGGATTTTGGAGCGAGGATCTACCATCTTCTGCAGACTATTCTCTGTTTAAAAGACAGCTCTTGGCCTGCTATTTCTGCATCTGTCATCTGAGTTTTTGATGTTACCCATTCTGACTGGTGTAAGGTGGAACCTCAGGGTAGGTTTTTTTGTTTTTCTTTTTTTTTGGTTTTTGTTTTTGCATTTTGCTGATGTCTAAGGATATTGAACATTTCTTTTTAAGTGCTTCTCAGACATTCCAGATTCCTCAGGTGAGAATTCTTCCTTTAGCTCTGTACCCCCCCCCCTTTTTTTTTACAAAGGGTTATTTGATTCTATAAAGTCTAGCTTCTGGAGATCTTTGAATATTTTGAATGACAGCCTTTTATTAGATGTAGCCTTGGTAAAAATCTTTTCCCAATCTGTTGGTTGCTGTTTTGTCCTATTGACAGTGTCCTTTGCCTTTGCAATTTTATGAGGTTCCATTTGTCAATTCTTGATCATAAAGCATAAGCCATTGGTGTTCTGTTCAGGAAAATTTCCCCAGTGCCAATATGTTCCAGGTTCTTTCCTACTCTCTCTTTTATTAGATTCATTGTATCTGGTTTTATGTGGAGGCCCTTGATCCACTTGTACTTGAGCTTTGTATAAGGAGATAAGAATGGATCAATTTGCATTTTTCTACATGCTGACTGCCATTTGAACCAGTTTCAACCTTTTCTTGAAAATGTCTTTTTTCCAATGGATGGTTTTGGCTTCTTTGTCAAAAATCAAGTGACCAAAGGTATACGGGTTCATTTTTGTGTCTTCAGTTCTACTCCATTGATCTATTTATCTGTCTCTGTACCAATACAATATGGTTTTACAACTATTGCTCTGTAGCATATCCTGAGGTCAGGGATAATGATTTACCCCAGAAGTTCCTTTATTGTTGAGAATAGTTTTGGCTATCTTGGGCTTTTATTTATTCCAGATAAATCTGAGAATTACTCTTTCTATCTGTGAAGAATTAAGTTGGAATTTTGATGGAGATTGCAATGAATCTGTAGATGGCTTTTGGTAAGATGGCCATTTTTACAATGTTAATCCTGCTGATCTATGAGCAAGAGAAATCTTTCCATATTCTGAAGTCTTCTTTGATTTCTTTTTTCAGAGACTTGAAGTTCTTGTCATACAGATCTTTCACTTGCTTGGTTAGAGTCACACCAAGACATTTTATTTGTGACTATTATAAAGGGTGTCTTTTCCCTCTTTTATTTCTCAGTCTGTTTATCCTTTGAGTAGATGAAGGCTACTGATTTGTTTGAGTTAATTTTATATCCAGACACTTTGCTGAAGTTATTTATCAGTTGAAGGAATTCACTGGTTGAATTTTTGGGGCCACTTAAGTATACTGTCATATCATCTACAAATAGTCATATTTTGACTTCTTCCTTTCTAGTTTATATCCCTTTCACCTCCTTTTGTTGTCTAATTGCTCTGGCTAGAACTTCTTTGACTGCCATATTGAATGGATATGGAGCAATTGGGCAGCCTTGTCTCATCCCTGTTTTTAGGGGGAATTGCTTCACTTTTCTCTCCATTTAGTTTGATGTTGACTACTGGATTGAAGTACATTGCTTTTACTATGTTTAGGTATGGACTTTGAATTCCTGATCTTTC
Source organism: Apodemus speciosus (assembly GCA_002335545.1). Classification (NCBI taxonomy): domain Eukaryota; kingdom Metazoa; phylum Chordata; class Mammalia; order Rodentia; family Muridae; genus Apodemus; species Apodemus speciosus. Next base: position 83,401 of record BDUI01007207.1, read on the forward strand.
CAAGACTTTTACCATGAAGATGTGTTGAATTTTATCAAATGCTTTTCAGCATCTAATGAGATGATCATGTGGATTTTTTCCTTGAGTTTTTTATATAGTAGATTATGTTGCTAGATTTCCATACATTGGACCATGCCTGCATCCTTGGATTGAAGCCTAATTGATTATGGTGAATGATAGTTTCGATATGTTCTTGCTTGTGAGAATTTTATTAAGTATTTTTGCATCAATATTCATAAACGAAATTGGTCTTAAGTTCTCTCTTTTTGTTGGGTCTTTGTGTAATCAGTGTAACTGTGGCTTCATAGAATGAATGAGGTAGTGTTCCTTCTGTTTTGATTTTGTTGAATAGTTTGAAGAGTATTGGTATTAAGTTTTGAAGGTTTATAGACTTCTGCACTAAATTCATCTGGTCCTGGGCTTTTATTGGGGGGGGTGTTGGGAGACTTTAATGATTGCTTCAATTTCTTTATGGGTTGAGGAACTGTTTAGATACTTTATCTGATCCTGATTTAACATTGGTACCTGGAATCTGTCAAGAAAATTATTTCATCAAGATTTTCCACTTTTCTTGAGTATAGGCTTTTGTAATAGGATGTGATGATTTTTTTGAATTTCTTTTGTTTTTGTTCTTACATCTTTTTTGGTTTTCTTTTTTTATTGGATATATTCTTTATTTACATTGCATTTCCCTTTTTCTGATTCCCTGCCCCCCCCCAAAGGTCCCATATGCCCTTTTCCCTCCCCCTGTTCCCACATCCTCCCCTTCCCACTTCCCTGTTCTGGTATTCTCCTACACTGATGCATTGACCTTTCCAGAACCAGGGTCCACTCCTTCCTTCTTCTCGGACATCATTTGGTATGTGGATTGTGTCTTTGCTGTTCCAAGATTCTAGGCTAATATCCACTTATCAGTGA
>BDUI01007208.1:63865-83666 GCA_002335545.1 Apodemus speciosus
TGTAGCCAGATGCCATTTTTATGATTTAATTACAAATTGGTTTAAAAATAGTTATTTTCCCTGTGATTTTCTTATTTTTCCCTGTTGTCATGTGGTACCTTCTTTTTTCTTGTGTTGTTCTTCTTTTTTCATTGGATATTTTCTTTATTTACTTTTCAAATATTATTCCCTTTCCTCTTTTTCCCTCCCCCATCCTCCCTCTCCTGCTTCCCTGACCTGGCATTCCCCTACCCTGGGACAATGAGCCTTCATGGGTCTCTTCTCATTGATGTCTGATGACTAGGCCATCCTCTGCTACCCATGTGACATGGGTACCTCCATGTGTACTCTTTGGTTGGTGGTTAAGTCCCTGGGCACTCTGGGAGTACTGGTTGGTTCATACTGTTGTTCCTCCTATGGGGCTGTAAACCCCTTCAGCTCCTTGGGTCCTTTTTCTAGCTCCTCCATTGGGGACCCCATTTCTTGTCTTCCTTTCAATTGTTTTATAGCTTACTTTGAACAGATTCTGCCTATCTACAAGACAGCTTTTTCATGCTGCCTTCTAAGTAAGAGTATCAGCTAATTAATCAGTTTGAAAATGAGATCCCACCTCCTCTTCTCACCCTCTTAGCTGTTACCACAGGAGCATTGATTGCACTTCAGGGTCCAGGCCCGCGAGCGTGCATGCGTGCGTGCGTGCGTGCGTGCGTGCGTGCGTGCGTGCGTGCGTGCGTGCGTGTGTGTGTGTGTGTGTGTGTGTGTGTGTGTGTGTGTACAAATAATGCTTGTCTTCTTATGTATAAATGCGAGCTTGAGGCCTGCTGGTTCCGGATATCCTTTTGGTTACTCAGAACCAGAGAATGAGCAGTGCAAGACATAAAGCTGACTAAAACTGCTTAGAGAGGGGCTGGCTTGTACTTGGATGTTTCTTTTGCCCTACTTGGGTGTGGCACTGTCCCTCAGATGCCCATGGGGCAGGCCTGGGTTTTCTCCAGTGATCCTCAGGGCTCACTTTATTGGGTAGGGTTGACATTTATCAGCTCCTACTTCTTATGCATATCCATAGTTCAGGTTCTAGTTTCTGTCCTGAAACTGTGACACCTACATCTTCCTCCTTTTGTCCATTTTCATAACTATCAGATATCATGAAACTACAGCAGCTTGTAGAAGGTTTAGGGTGTAGGCAGGCCTTTGTTATGGAGACTGACAGAACAGGATGACTGTTTGCCAAATGCTACTCTGGTGTGGTAGGCACCACCTGCCCGTGGAAGGCTGCTTCAATCTGCCTTGAGTTGTCTTCTGGCCCAACCGAGAGCATTTTGACATGACCAGAAAAATAAACTTGTAAATTGCCTTCCCTATTCATCTAGTGGTGGAGCAGGCTACCCATCTGTCTTTCTCTTCCAGCTGGCCTAGCTGGTTCCAGCCCAGCTGCCCCAGCAGGGCCAACTTCTGCTCAGGCTCCAAGGATGTTTTGAAGTCATGCCACAGCAACTCTTTGAGGAATGGCACAGCCCCCGGGTTTCTTTCTGTTTCGACTAAATATGAGTCATCACTTGTAGCTTCATTTCTCAGATGACCTCTGCCTCACTCCCCTGGCCATCATTAGTAAGTATTGAAGATATTTTGAGCAGGCAGTCTAGGACAGGGGCTGGTTATGAAACTATGAAGGGCTTGGGGGAAGCAAAGATCAGAAAGTAAGAGAGCTGCCTATAGCTGGAGCTCAGAACGAGGACAGGGGATTGCAAGATCCTGCTTTCAGGCCTGTTTCACTGCTGCTGTCGCCAAGTAGAAGCTCTGCTCACTTGTGCCGCTGCTGCTCGTATTCCCTGCCACAGAAACCTGCTGTTCCTGGTTATGAGTGGAGGTGGGGAAGGGAAGCAGGGCTTTGTCTCTCCTGTTGTCTTCTAAGATCTGTCTGGCTGTCCGACAGAGCCCCCAGCCAGAATCCAGCTGACTCTTATGAAATACAGCTTTCAGGCCCTCAGCTTCAGCCATGTGGAGAATTGCTTGTGAGGTCCTGATACCAGACCACACCGGGCACTCAGATTCTTTTAAGTGTGGGTGGACCTAATGTTCGACATCTGGTCAGAGTGGATAGATTGCCTATCATTGTATGGCCCAGTGTAATTGTGCTATGGAAAATATGCTAATGATACAGAGAGACATGCCTGCCAAAGCTGAAAACATGGCTCTTGACAGGCCTTGCAGGCTCAGTGTCCTAGAGTTGAAGTGGGTTTCAGGAACCTGGTGAAACCATTGGCACCTCGTAACTCTATTGCTGCCTCTAATAGGCTGGCTGTCCCTCTCCATTGTATGTGGTGGCATATGGCCTCCAWCTAGAGCATAGAGGCACATATTTTCAGCAGAGGCCAAAACTTTCCTCATCTGTTTGATATTCTACCCTTTGGGGAGAGGCATCTTTGCCCTAGTTTAGTAGTTGCCACTCTGAGGCAGCCTCCTGACTGCTTCCTGGAACACACCTGCCCTGATTATTTCCAAGAACAAGGGAARGGCCAAAGCAGTGGCCAGAAGGAGACCCACTAGACAGAGTCCAGTGGGATTTACTACCAACAAAACAAGTAATATGCTTGTCACAGGTGATTGAGGATGCAGTGACTGTCAGTTGTGGTCACCCTTACGGGATGCCTCCTTTTAAACTTAGAATTAAGTTTGCCTTCAAATATCAGCTTTGAGTAATAAGACTAACTTRTACTAAGAATTGATAATAAATGTATCTGTTAGAATCTCTTCTGGAGAAAAAAAGGGATCCAAACTCRGGGTACTCCGTTAATTTAAGGATGTCTTGATCTGTTTCCTATTGCTAATAACAGAATAATAAAAGTTTGTCCTGGCTCAAGAACTCTAGAGGTCCCAGGGTAGTCTTGGGTGTAAATCAGAGCATTGCATGTTGGGTGTGTGTGTGTGTGTGTGTGTGTGTGTGTGTGTGTGTGTGTGTGTGTGTGTGTATGGTGTATGTCGTGTGTCCTCTTGTCTTTCTTAATGAGTTTAGAAAGTAAACAAGGCTCAGTCATAGGGGCTGCAGCTGGATGAGTAATCATTGTTCTTACTAATCAACTCTCAGTGATCCTAACCTCTATATGCTGTGGTCAAATTGAGGGGTATCCCATTCTGTAGCATCTCTTCCTCCCCTCTTCTCAGTACCTCACAGTGCAGAGATTCAGTTTTAACACAGGAGCCCTTGGGGAACATATTTAAACCATATCCAAATTATAGCAAATGGCTGCTTCATATTAATTTCTTTGTAGAGGTTTTAGCTGCCAGAATATTGCAGTTTCACCCTTTACCAGCACACTGTGGTCTTCACTTTCACAGACCAGACTGGGCTCTTGAAGAAGGGGTTTATGTTCTATGCACYMTGCTTGACCTTTGCTAGGCACATGGGAAAGGAAAGGTGCTTGAGCATGGTGCAGATTGGGGAGGGGACAGAGGTGTAATTGTGTTGCTTTTATAATGCAGCCTTTGCATTGGACTAGTTAGTTTAAAGTGCACACGCATGCACATAATAATTCCCTAGTAGAGATTTTGCTTTGTGGGTTCCTCTATTCGGATTGTGGCATTCATTTCTTTGACTGTACAAAAGGTGGAACTGACCTGGGAAGCCCAGCATGAGGGCTCTCCAGGATTTGTGAAATAGAGGGCGGCCCATCCCCACTCACCTGCCACACAGTGTTTCTAGACATCCACTCACCCTACCATGAACAGACTCACTGGGCCTCAATGRCGTGTGTTTCTTCAATTCTTTAATTCATTTCTACTCATAAACTAAATTACCCTTCTCATTTGTTTAGTTCACCTTTTGTCTTTTATACGGTGTTATTTTAACTAAGCATATTTTATATGTATTAGAAACAAAAGCATACTTTAAGTTTCTGGTTGCAAGATAAATATAGAATAGTAATTATTATAGACTGTTTGAATAACCTTTAAAGTGAAAATTTCAATATTAAGGTCTTTGCTTTTTAGATACTACATTTACTTGGGTCCTAAGAGTTATAAATATTTAGATATTTCTCATATGCTCATTTCCTTRTAACTTTTGTACATGTTAATGGACCCAATTGGAATACACCTTCCCTTTTCTTTCAATTAGTATGTATTAACTATTCAGAATGGTGTGGTTTTTTTTGTTTTGTTTTGTTTTTGTTTTGTTTTGTTTTGTTTTTTTAAAGACAGGGTTTCTCTGTGTAGCCCTGGCTATCCTGGAACTTGTATCTGTAGACCAAGCTTGCCTCGAACTCGGAGATCTATCTGCTTCTGCCTCCCCAGTGMTGGGATTAACATCTTGTGTCCTGTGCCTGTCTTAGAATGGTGGGTTTTATTGTGACAGTTTCATACATGCTSTTTTACTTTGGAGTTTGGCTTTAAGTTCTGATGTTTATCCTCATTCTTCATTGCCTCTGTCATGTTGAAATGGATGTTGAATAATATGAATTCCATAGTTTCTGTGCCTGGAAGCCATTAACCATGGAGAAAAACAGTTGTCAGGTAGTGTGATCACGGTGTGGCTGAGAGTTTGTCTCTGTAGTCCAGATGTTGGGAGTCCAGTTGCAGGGTGATGGTGTTAGGAGAGGAACCTTTGGGAGATGTTTAGAGTTTGAGTGTGGAGTCCCAGTGAATGGATTCATTCTCTCACCCCTTTGCCCACTGTGTTATATAGCACAGAGAGAGGGTGCTGGTTTGTGAACTAGGATGTGGCYACCAGACATGGACTTGTCTTGTGCTTTCAGCCTCTGAACTGAGAAACMACTCAACTTGCCAGATGGACAGAAAAGGCAGTGGTGTGCCTCTGATCATCAGCGGCTCTGGTGCTGATGGTGGTGGCAGGGTTGTAGTTTTGGAAATGATGGTGGAAATTGCCTTGTGGAGACTTGCAAGCAAGTTAGAGACTTACAGAAAATGACAACTCTGCAGTATCGTTTCCACAGCCTCCTGAGGTCCCCCTTGGCCTCTGCCTAAACTGCTGGCTAAGCAAACAGGCTCATGTCCTGGGTGTGCTTAGAACCAGCTCCTCCAAGATGGTGGGCAGGGTTTCTTTAATGTAATAAGTAMTRGTTTGTGGCAGTGGAAGGAAATGACCATAAAGTCACTGGGACTGCTGTGGTCTGCYTTCCAGGCACACCCAGAGCAGTTAAGTGAGGATCATTTCCCTTAGCTTTCTTTCTCTCTTMTGTTTGAAAGTTAAAGTTATGCTAATCTAGGAAACTGGATGACATCTCCCACAGACCTGAGTTAGCAGTTGAGTTGACTCCTGTTCCACATAATGTCTTTAGAAATGCTGATGTCAACCTTAGGGATTACCTGGTGGGGACTATCTTAGTCTGTTTTCCATTATAACAATGGGATAGCCAAGGCTAGATGCTTTATTTAAAAAAAAGGTCTTACTTACCTTAACTCAGTAGGTCCAAAGTCTGAGGTTGGTTGGCTAGCCATTTGTAACTCAACACCATGCTAGTGATAACATGTCAGGTGATGCCATGTGACTGGGAAGTTACAAGGAAAGCCAGGATTGGGAGGAGCCAGGCTTATTGAAAACAACTCAGTGTTACAGRGCTGATCTCAGACTTCATAGAATAGTGGGATTCTCAKGAGGGAAGCAACTCCAATCTCTTTGACCTTTTGCTAAACTACCTTCTAGGCATCCCAGTGTCTCCCAACATCTGTTTGAGGACTAGGCTTTCACACACCAGAGCCCTTAAATTTATCAGGCATACTGAATCCAGATGATAGTAAAAACTCTTAGCTGCTCTGAAACCAGGATCAAATGGTGATTTAATATAGCAGCCATGTGCTCGCTGCTTGTCTGCTGACTGAGGAAGAGGGTGAGGGTTGATGCTAAGATAATAGTATGGATCATTCTTGCCAGAGCATGGAGTAGCATGCGGTGGTCTATGCAGGGCTGTCATTGCCAGGTAAGGCTGTTAGTGCTTCCTGACAGTTATCTTGTGATGAGTGTGCCTCYCCCTAGCCATTTCTAAATAGTGCTTGTAACTTCCCAGCTGCTCTGCATGTTATATTCCTGTGTGTCTGTTGTATATGTAAAATAATATATTTAGTAATTTTTACYKGTGCTCATGTTATTCTGACACCATCGGTATTGATATCTGTTTTTTTTWAATTTTATATGTTTATATATTATGCATGCATATGTGTATGTGTRCAGAGGCCAGAAGAGGGCACGAAGATTCCTCTTCTTTTGTTTTTCACCTTATTCCTTTGAGACAGAATATCTCCCTGAACCTTGAATTTAAATTTTCAGCTAGACTGATAGCCAGCAGGTCTTAGTTATTTTCCTGTCAATGCCCCCAACAGCACTGGAGTTACAGGGACATTGGTTCTTACACAGGTGCTAAGATCCTAACTTGCGTCCTCACAGTTGTGCAGAAAGCACTAATTTTACTGAAAAGCTGCTGTCTTAGGGCTCTCTATTGCTGGGTAAAAACACCACGACAAAAAAAGGCAGTTTGGGAAGAAAGGGTTTATTTATCACTGAGGGAAGTCAAGAGAGGGACTCAAGGCAGAAACCTGGGAGCAGGAACTGAAGCAGAGGCCATGRAGGGACGTCTTCGGCCTGCTTGCCTATAYGACACAAGCCCATCTGCCCAGGGGTGGCACTTACTTTAGCAGCAGCTTTAATTCTAAAACCTCACGGAAATCAGGGTGGGTGATTGAATCTTAGAGGCTAGTCCATTTTGTCATAAAATTCAAGGAGATCAGAGGACCCTCAGGGTTTGTGCCCCTCTGCATCCTGTGCTTTTCTGGTCATCTCTGGCCTTTGGCTTGTATGTGGAACATTTCATGTCTGTGYTAAACGTAACCATCCTTTGAAGGACACAGCATACTGGACTGGTGGCCTGACCAGTCTGCTTTGGCTGTGATGGAATGCCATTTGTCAAGTCTGTCAGTGCCCATGATGGTTTTTCCTGCTGGTTGCTGGTCTGTCTGCATCTGCTCTGTGGCAGGTAAACATGAAGGAGATCCTCACTGTGCTGATCGACTTTCAGGTTGAATGTGGGGGTCATTGGGAGGAAGGTCAGTCTCTATCTGCTGGAAGAAAAACATTAGACACCTTTATAAATCTGTTGCTGTACCAGTATAGATCAATTCCTTTACTGAAAGTAAAAATGCCTCAGCTAAACGGCTTGTCTTGTTTTGCTGATGTGGAATGAGAGTTGGCTGAGTTTCCCTCACTCACAGCCTTGGTCATGGCACCCTTGAGACCTGTGGGTTCCAGACACTCCTGCCGACCTGTTACTTAAATGCCCAACATTATAAGCTGTGTTTGGTCTTTCACAAGCAATAGGAGTACATGTTCTTGCCCATGCCTGAACTCCTTACTTAGATTTTTTGAGAAGAGCAATTATGAACCTGGTGCTTTGGAAATTGATGGGTTGAAATGGGCCATGGTTCTTAGGGAAAACACACCTTTTCTCAGACTTCTTGGGTGATGTCAGAACTGACATGCCTAGGGCCTGAATCAGGTATGCTTAAGGCATATTTAGTAGCTAAGGGATACCTTGGGGCTCATTTAGGGGTTGTTTGTTTTTCCATTTTCTGTTAGTGAAGCTTATGTTTTAATTATAAAAGTCACATAGGTCCAGACCATTAGACAGATGATCTTGTGGTAGACTGACTGCTGGCCAGGCTGTTTTCATGCTAGTCCCAGCTTCTTTTGCTCGTGTCCCCTGCCTACTACCGGCTTTCTCCTGGCCTGGCTGCCTGGGCTTGTCCTCTCTCTCTGAAAGCATTTCCTGGTCTTTAGCTGACCTGTATATAGCATTGGGTGTGCCATGCACCCTCAACTTCTCCATCGATGTGTGCCCCCATCTGCTCTGCTTGGGCATGAAAGGGAGGCACACTTGCATGTCTATCTGCACAGGTCTCCTTATGTGTGCCCCCATCTGCTCTGCTTGGGCATGAAAGGGAGGTACACTTGCATGTCTATCTGCACAGGTCTCCTTACAGAATATCAGCTTCTCTATGCCTTGTCTTCTCCCTCTTCCCTGGCCTGCAGTGTTCTTTGGTGGCCAGGCACACTGGTCTGGCAGGAGGCACATGCTGCTTRTCTGGGATTGTTCATAGCTTAATTTCAACTCTCATTCATTCATTCATTCATTCTTATATGAGGGGCATCAGTATGTCTGTTCTTAATCCCTTGGCCACCACCCACTTCYTCCTCATCATATCCTTTTCCTCCCATGCTGGGGATTGGACCTCGGTCTTCACATATGCTAGGCAAGCACTCCACCACTGAGCCATCCCTGACCTTCTCTTTACTTTTTATGTGGAAACAGTGCCTCACTTTGCCTGGGATACCCTTGAATCTAGGTGCTTGTCCCTGAGATCTTGAGTAGCTAGCTTACAGGTGTATCCCACCAGCCTTGTCTCTCAACCCTTCAKTTTCCTGAGACTGGGCAGGCAAGGACACTGGGGTCAGTCTGCTTCTCTCTAGGGGGCTCTAAGGTCACAGTGTTAGTAATGAAGGCCTCAGTGGAATGCACACCTCACTGCTTTCTGAGCCTGATTCCATGTGGCAGTGACACACTGTGATCCTCAGTGCTACCCTCTTTTCACAGGCAAGACATGAAGTTTTTGGGATTCTTATTAACAGTTTGAATAATAAAGTGTCTGGCAAGGGRAACTTGGTATCTCTTAGGGCTAATTACAGGACAACCTGTCTCACCTTTGACTGTGGCTTGCCTCCTAGGTCCTGCTGGGCTTGAGACTTTTAGGACAGGTGGAATCACAGAGGTGGGAGCCACTGAGGGCCTATGTGTGGCTCACAGGAAGGGAGGGAACAGGTCTGGCAGCCCCTTGCTACCGGCAGGGAAACCTTGAGCTATATATCTACTCTTTTACTCTTTACATAAGTAAATATGCATTAGGAATTGAAAAGATGATTCAATGGGTAAAAACAACTGCTGCTTAAGTTTAAAGACTTGAATTCAATCCCAGGATGGAAATGGCTGCCCCTGTGCCCTCTTCACTCTCCACACCAAGCATGCTCACATGCTTGATACATGATTTTTACACATTACKGCAGTGATTAACTTGGACAGGTAGTTTATTTTTGTCATCTTCTAAACTATAATATAATAACTTGCATTTACATTGTGTTAGGTTTAAGTCACTTAGAGGTCATTAAGTGTTTTTGTGAGAGGACCTGGTGAGTTTTAAATAAGGGACTGGAGTATGTGGGTTTTGGAACCTTTGGGGTAGAAGTTAATTTCTTAAGTCAGTTGCTCATGGATGAAGGGTAAAAGAATTTGCCTTTTATGGACCGTAGAGACCTGCTCTTCACAGCATGTAGACACTGCCCCTTCTCATGGTGTGTTTAGCTTAGGACACTGGTTGGGCTGAGCAATATGTGATGGAGGACCTGTGATAGTAGAAGTTCTCAGGAGAGCAGATTGGTGTCCAGCCAGGGAGTCGGGTATGGTCTAAGAATGTGATTTAGAGTTTTGGGGAACTAGATGGATGCTTATCTTTCTGGGGACTGAACTCATGGCCCAGATTGCCCTCCTGGGCAGTTCTCACACTTTGAGAAATCCTCACACTCTGCCAAGCCCAGTTTTCTCATTAAGAACATGGATGAGCATCTCTGAGGAGGAAGGGGTTAAGGGCCCTGCCGTGCAGGCCAGGGCAACTGCGCCCGCTCTCATTCTTGGGGCTTGGGCTTTAGTTTCTTCACCTTGTTCCTACATTGACACCTGAAACTGGGAACAAGGTGAAGAAACTAAAGCTATTTTAAAAGTAGAGCAAGATGCTATTGTYGTGTGTTAGACTAGAAGGGAAGCCAACATCTGCAGGATAGGAAGCAGAGCTGGCAGGCAGAGCCTCTGTGTCAGTGTGTCCCTGTGAGATGTCACAGCTGCTGCCACTGGAGGTAGATGYGCTTGACTGTTGTTTGTGTGAAAGGAGAAAGCAGAGCTAGGCATGAAGTGACACCCTTGAGTTCACACAGAGCATGCTTGGTGTGGAGAGTGAAGAGGGCACAGGGGCAGCCATTTCCATCCTGGGATTGAATTCAAGTCTTTAAACTTAAGCAGCAGTTTTTACCCATTGAATCATCTTTTCAATTCCTAATGCATATTTACTTATGTAAAGAGTAAAAGAAGAGTAAAAGAGTAAAAGAGTAGCTGGAGCTGCACTTGGCTAAGTAACCTGTCTGCCACCCGCATGCCCATGTGGGGCAGACTGTCCACTGTAGTCTGTACTGATGTGTAGTAGTTCCCACAGTGGGTGCAGTACTGGTGGGATAGCCATTATGGGTAAACAATAGTGACTTTTATTCAGCTTGTTCCTTTGAGGATTATAAAATATGCAGGCATGAGGAAACCCAATTAATGCACTGTGTAATCGCCCTGCATACATGTGCTCAGATTATCTCATGCTCCCTCCATCCCTAGGAAAAGGCTATAAATTAAATCCTCATTTTTTTTTTAAAAGGGAAACAGCAGGGTAGCCTGTTCCAGCTTATCCATCATGTCCTGTGACTCAAAGGGAATTCACCAGTGGAATTTTCCAGAAAGTGAAGCCTTTTTTCCCCTGCCTGAATATTACTGCCTTGTAATAGAAATGTAGACAGATTGGGGATTTGCAGGATAACACAAAACTCCTTTTCCTGCTGCACACAGAGAACAGTAGTTTGGGTCTGAATTAGTCAGCATTCTCTTGAGTCACAGAACTTATGGAATGTCTCTCTATATTGAGGGAATTTATTGTGATGACTTACAGTATTAGTCCAACTAACCCAACAATGGTCAGCTGTGAGTGGGAAGTCCAAGAATCTAGTAGTAGCTCAGACCAGGCTTTTTGTTTCAGCTGGTCTTCTGTAGAAGTGGGTTTCAACAGATGTGCTGGCAAGTAAATGCAAGCAGGTGAAGAAGAGTGAGTCTTCCTTCTTCTAATGTCCTATGTAGATCTTCAGCAGAAGGTGTGGCCAAGATTAAAAGTGTGCAGCATTACACCTTGATCTGGGCCTTGCTTTGTCCCAGGTTGACCTTGAACTCAGTGCTCAGTCTCTTGGAATTAAAGGCATGTACTACCTTGCCTGGGCCTAAGCTTTTCATGACCACTATGCCTCAAGATCTCCATGCCAAGATCCAGGTCAGAAATTTGTGTCTTCCAACCTCAAAATCTGGATCACAGGTGAGCCTTCCAATTCTGGATTGTAGTTCATTCCAGATAGAGTCAGGTTGACAACCAGGAATAGCCATTACAGGGTCATTTTGTTACTGTCATCTGAGCTTTAGTTAGCTTGGGGGCAGTTTTCTTCTGTGACCTGTGCCATGCTACTGATGCTCTAAAACTCAGTGGCGTAAGTCATGTTGAGTAAGGAAAACGTTGACTGCATTAGTTCTAATAGAAGTTTGCCATCCTGTGTCCTGTGACAGCAGTATTCCTGAGAGTAGAGTTTCAGCCTGTCGAGTGGCTGTGTCTGGGCTCACCAGGATAGAGGCTGCTTGTGTGCCTCTCACAGTTTGAAGCAGCCTCTCTAGGCTAGTTCTGTTAGTGCTGGTTCTGTGTAAGGAAAGGGGCATGCATGTTCAATTCCGGGAACGTATGCGTTTCTACTGGGTGCTCAAAGAACAGTGAAAAGTGCCAGACATTCCCGCTTGCCTTTTCTTGTACTATGGGGAAGGGTTAAGGAGTGTGCAGATTAAACTAGTTTTCAGGTCTTTAGAATGTGTCTTTAGAATGACTCTTTAGATGAGTGTCTTTCTCTTGTACTATTATATACTCTGGTAATCACTATCATTTAAGTCAAGTATGTTTATAGATCCTACAGTTCTGATTGCTTCCCACAATAGAGTCTAGAATTTCAAAAGAATGGAAAAAAGTTTGTCTTTTTGGAGGAACAGTGTGTCTGCTTGCTCAGGCCTGCTGTTCAGCTGCTATTTCAGGTCCTGAGTGTTTACAAGTCACTGGTGATTTTGGTGTTTGCCATTTCAACATTCTTACAATGTGCAGAAATCATGCAATCTAAATTCAGTCCCAGGACACATGGGTGAGGYAAGGAGCTTGTGGATGCCACCAGTGCCTCAGGATGTCTTCTGAAGCAGGCAGCCATTTGTATATAGTGSTACTTGGCTCCTGGGGTGGCCATAGTCTTTGAGTCCACTTGGAAAAAGGCAGAGTTGGATAATGAACCTCAGTGGGAGATATTATTCCTTGAGATTTCTGTGGACAYAGGAGAAAGTAATCCTGGTATTTGTCATGTAGGAAAGCATGAAAGAAATYTCTGCCATTCAAAAGGATAGAGTTGAAACTGTCTCATCCAGAAGACAACCAAGAAAAAAGTCATAGTTACATGTTTCCTTGTGAGTTCTCAGAATCCAGATGTGCCCACAGGTTAAGTTAGAGCCCAGATGTGCCCCACAGGCGAGGTTAGAACCCAGATGAGCCCACAGGCTAGGTTACAACCCAGATGTGCCCAGAGGCTAGGTTAGAACCCAGATGTGCCCAGAGGCTAGGTTAGAACCCAGGTGTGCCCAGAGGCTCATTCCTCATACACACAGGAGAGCAGTTCCTTCTTCTGGTGAGTGGAAACCATGTTACTTGTGTCTGCKCAGGTCCTGTGCTGCTCTCCATGTGGGCATGTTTGCTTTTGTTCTTTGTAAGGCTAGTCTGGGAGAACTCCACTGCACACAAATGTCACTCTCGATYTTAGCTGGAGGCTGGGTGCCAGATCCATAATTCTTAGTAAGTGCTATGTCTCTTTTTATCTGGTGTGCTGAAGCAAATAAATATTACAGCTGATGTGGTGCTGTATTTTTGGTTCAGATGATTCTCTGGGTAGACATGAATTCTTAAACTGGGYTATCCTTATCCTTCCTACATTTGCCTATAGGCATAAATATATACACTTGAGACCTGAAAATGTGTGTCCAGTCATGCCTGTTTACCTATTCCTCATTTGTCTTCTGCCTTACTTGCTTCTTCAAATGTCCCCTCTATTGCATTTCTCTCTGTTGGTTAGTTAATCGATTCATCTAGCCAGACCTTTATTGATTTCTTCTTGTTTGGGGCACTGTGATTGGAGTTGTAGACAGAACAATCAGTTATTAGCACCCAGCACAGAAATAATGGCAAATGTAAAAACATCTGTAAGACAGGTGCCACTTGTTTGAGTCTGCAGGACCTGAGTACTAGCTGTGAGTAGTCTTCTAAATACAGGCCCATTTGTTTGGGCACAGTTGGTGCCAAAACAGGACAGGTCTCTGTTGGAGCCTTTGCCTCAGCCTTAGAGTCGACCCTGATCTTCTCGGGGGTCGTGGTCCGTTCCTCCCTATGCATGATGTATCAAGTCAGCCCTAGCTTAGAGCCTTGTCCRTATATTCATGAACAAGAATGAAGACAAACCACAGGGCATGGGAATTTGACCTAAAATCCTTTGGTAAAATGTTCAGAAGGTGTCAGTTCAGGGAGGCTTAGCAATGTGCCATGTCTGCCTGTGGTGACTGTGGCTTGATTTCCCTCTTGGGTGGGTCTAGAGTTCTGTTTCCTATCTCTATCATTGCCATGTTCATGGGCCTTTCTTTTGTGGACTTGGCCTCCCTCACACCATGCTCCTGGATTCCTTCCTTTCTTCCTGCTGTGGCCCAGATGCCTCTCACCATTTTCACCCCCATCCTCGAGGTATTGCCTGGCCTTGAGCATATCTTACATCTCTGCTATCTGTGGTTCAGTCCCTTGTTTCTGTGGGAATGCCAATACCATCCTTTAAAATTGTGAAGTGTTGTTGCATGCCCAGCCTCAGYAGCTCAGAGACTCCTGGTGGGAAGGTGTTTTATCTGAACTCCTCCATGGTACTGCTCTGGACCRATGCAGCAGGGACACAAGGCAGCTCCACTGCTGTTCTCTGCCCTTATGCTCAGCCCTGAGTTACTTGATTCTCTCCCGTCTTGGATGATTTTTTTCTTGTCAAACTGAACAAATCTAGCTTACCACAGCGTAAAGCACAGACCCAGTTCTATTGAGCTTGCATTTAGAGCCTCTGCAGAATCCTTTACCAGTGAATGCAGTGGACCAAAATGTTAGAGTCCTCAAAACTCACATGGATGAGGTGAGTGACTATATACGTAGATGGGGCCTTTTGGGCAAAAGTTAAATACGTGAAGCTCAGATATTGACATTAGACCTTTCAGAAGTCATACTAACCAGGCATGGTGGTGCAAGCCTGTAACCCTGGCACTTTTGGGGCTAAGGCTGGTGGATTTTTGAGTTCTAGGCTAGTTAGAGCTATATAGTGAGAGCCTACCTTAAACAAACAAAACATTGTGGAGTAGAGTATTGATCTTTGCTGCTATAYCACGTGAGGACACTGGAAAAGGCCATCGTGAACCAGGATGAGGAAAAAAAAMCATCAGGAGCTGCCTGCAGCCTGACCCTGAACTTGCAGACTCTGTACAAACCTGAACTAGGAATACCTTTTGTTTAAGGTCCCAGTCTGTCACTTTTTATAGGGCCTTAGCTGTGTAAATCATTGAGCCCCGCTTGATTTTTGCTGTGGTGAAGATGTCATCTTAGGAGTTGCTGGGGTACTAATAAGTTTACCCATGAAGTGTCTATGTGGGCTAGACTACTTCATGCCAGGGAACAAAACTCTGCTCCCTTCCCCTGATGTTCTCGGGGATGTTGGATTGGAAGGCTAATAAGGCCATCATTTTCTGTTTTAATTTTGATCTGCGTTTATGTTGTAAGCTGAACTCATTCTAATCGAATCATACATGCAGACCCCTGACATRCACCATTCTAGGGTCTRTTGGAACAAATGGACCCAGGCTTTTCTGCTGGTTCTTTATTCTCCCACTTTTCCTGTCCTCCATCTGCCACTAGGCCTGACACAGCTGGGACAGGCCTGACACAGCTGGGATGCACTCTTTTCTGAGGCTCATCTTGCTTCTAGGATGAAGAAGTGRTGACTGGAGCTTTGGAAGTTTCTAAAGTTTTGTTTGTGCTCACTTGCTTATCTGAATTACTGGAAAGGGAGGAGCGGGAGGTTGGGAAGAAGGAGGCAGTTCTTCATAATGCCTGTCTTTTAATCAGTTATGTAAATTGGAAACAAAAGCTAGAAAATCTAAACACTATAGCTATCATTGGTTGATTTAAAGGACACCAACCACCCCAAAACTCCCTTACCCATAAAACATTCTTTGGCGGGATAAAGCCCACTGTGAAAAGTAAGGCCAAAGGTCATGGAAGGGGAGTGTTTCTGCTTCATCTTGTCAGTCACAGTTGAAACTCCTCTGGGTTGAGTACAGATGCTTTTCGATTTATGGCGTTGCTTCTCAGTCAACCCATCCTAAGTTGAAGTTGAGAGACTATGTAAGTTAAAAATGTATGTAACACATCTGCCGTACTGAATATCTTAGTGTGGATTATCTTAAATGAGCTAATAACTCTTGCACTATTGGACAGACCTGTCTAACAGAAAGTTAGTTTTATTGTGTTGAACATCTCATGGAAGTTATTAAATTTATATTTTAAATTATAATTTAACTACCGTGTCTGAAATAATGCTGGCAATAGTGTCCTAGTTCGGGGGTTTCYCTAGGTGATGRCCACTGTCCATCCTCCCCAGAGAGGGTCCTATTGCATGTTGCTAGCTTAGGGAAAGCTATGTTYGAAGTTTGGTTTCTATTCAGTGCATGTTGCTTTTCTTACAGGAGTTGTTAGATCACAGATGAACCCTGATAACCCTAAGTGGCTGGGGTCAGACRCCATCCTTAGTAGGCCAATTGGACCCATTAGAAGTAGTAAAAAAGCAGAGAAAGAGTTATTCAGTGGCCACATTGGTGAGAGGAACACATAAAGAGAGATGGAAATCCCCAAGTCTATCTTGAGGACCTGATACAAGAAGGTTTAGATAGGAATACACTTCAAGAGATATGTGTAGCTAAGCAGTCTTCATCGAGGTACAGTTTTACCCACCATTGCCAGGGTTCCTGGTTTGTCTTATAAAGTTGTCAGAACTATGAAACCTCCTGGGACAGGAGCTCTCTCCTGGATGGTTGGCAGGGAGCTTCACTGCCCAATTCCTGGAGAAATTCCAGTTCCTTGGAATCTATGGTGTCAGTAGTTGATAGCCAAAAGACTATCTTTAATTTCTCTCTTTAATGTATCATTCCTCCTGTCAGTACTGTCACTTTCACCACATCCAAAGGTCAAAGTCATTACGCTGAGCTGGAATTGTTGGTGCTTGTAATTATTACAGGGGCAGATTTTGCTGGATTTACTATTATCTTCAATCCCCTTTGACAAGTAATGTAAGCACTAGAGATCTTAAAGAATGTCCTGTGTGTCTGCATCTGGGTGCAGTGCCAACATGGTGCCATGCGTTACAGCTACTGGATGCTGCAGTTGGCCTGTAGAGCTTGCTCTCCCTCAAGTGCTTCCTCCTGGGGTTTTCTGTTTCATTGTTTGTTTTCTTTCAATGCTATTTATCCACTTCTAGTTTCACTCCCTGTCTTTATTCTTAAATTAACTTGGCCACCAGCCACTGTAATTCAGTGCTCTGTGCTTTAAATTGAAAGCCATCTGTACTAATTCTGTTGTTTATGACAAGATTATCATGGGCAGGAAAGGAAATCTTTGATTTGCTTGTTCATGCCAGTGAGTGTTTGTTTATTTCAGTTACACTCATTGTTTTAGAATTCTAAATGGATACAGACCCTTTGTTATTTAGAATATGTTATGAGTTATTATTACAATAATATCTCAGGTGACTAAGAAGGACTTTAGCTCTGGCTTCTTCTTCCTCTGGACAGTGAGAGGCCAGGTGTCTCCCAAACATTCATGTAAGGAGAAATACTTGTTTCTTTGGATAAGGGAGCTCTTTTCAGCTGAGAAAATATCGAGTCTTAATGATGGCAATGGTTCTCTTGCAAGATGAAGWCCTAACAGGAGAAGTAAAATGTGGTGAGAGTCAACTAGTGGCATGAAACATGAGTTACTGTTCGCAGTTTGCCTGTGAGGACTCACTTTGTAGTTTTGAATTCTCAAAGATTGTTTCCTCTAAATCACACCAATCTACCTCCTCCCTCCCTCCCTCCCTCCTTCCCTCCCTCCCTCCCTCCCTCCCTTCCTTCTTTCCTTCCTTCCCCTCATTGTCATCCTCCCTCTCCTCCTTGTTCTCCTCTTCCTTTTAACATATACTTCTTTGTTTATTTTGTGTGTGTATATGTGTCTGTGTGCCATGTTGTGCACATGACAGTCAGAGGACAGACAACTTGGTAGCTGTCAGTTCTCTCTTTACACCACATAGGTTCTTGACTCCTCCGGTCGTCAGGTCTGGTGGCAGCACTTTTGCCCATAACCCCACCTCACCAGCCAGTACAGAAGGTCTTCTACAAACACTGTCTGCTGACCGCCTACTCACATTTAGTTTTGGGAGTGGTCCCTGGTAATTTGCATTTCTGAAATCTCCCTAGGTGATGGAGGGGCTGAAAAGCCATAGCACGGCTTTCCTATAGCACGGCTTTCCTGTCATACACAGAAGTGCAGAGCGCACGGCACAGTCAGAAGTCTACAGTGAGCCCGAGCCACGCCTTCACCTTGGAGGAGGGGAGGGTGTGAATGAGGGTGGAACATGATGGTTCCACATTCTAACATTCTGACTGCCTCC
Organism: Apodemus speciosus; assembly: GCA_002335545.1. NCBI lineage: Eukaryota > Metazoa > Chordata > Mammalia > Rodentia > Muridae > Apodemus > Apodemus speciosus. The sequence continues at coordinate 81,495 of BDUI01007208.1, forward strand.
CTTGTGTAGAATGCTGATTCCTGTTTGTAGGACAGGAAGGATTAAAAGTTGATTTGTGAGTCCAAAATACAGTAAACCATTTCTCCTTCCTTAAAGCTCATTGTAGACATGAGCGTGTGGGCTTGATAGTGACACATCATTTAAGGAACTGTTCTTGAGAGAGACCTTGGAACACACACACACACACACACACACACACACACACACACACACACAGCCCTAAGCCCTACATTCGATGTCTCAAATTCCTCCCTCGGGGCTCAGAGAACCTTGTAGGAGAGGCAGCTAATCCTAACCCTAACCCTGAGTATAAGAGCCGGACAGCATGGAAGACACCAAGGCCTCAAGGCCCTCTAAATCAWCAGGATCAACACACACATGAACTCACAGAGACAGCATGCATGGGGCCTGCATGGGTCTGTACCAGATGGGGTCTTAGGGCTGAAAGGAGAAGTAGATTCAAGCTCCTATTATTAACCCAGCAGCTATCTCCAATAATTAGCAAAATAGATTCCCAAAGAAAATTTGGTTTTCTCCAAGGGAATCTCACTGGGGAAACAAATTATTTTTAATTATAGGGTGAATATCCAGCAGTAGATGCCAACAGAAAACAAAAGGACCTCAGTGGCACCTTGGGAGGTTCCCTGTCTCACTGTTAGGGCTTTTTTTTTTTTTTTTTTTTTTTAAATCTTATTTTTCAACTTTTCATTTTACTATGTGTACGCATGTTTTATGTTTTTTCTTTCATTTTACCCTAATATTTTGCATATATATTATAGCTTCCAGGATAGTGTTTTTAATGGTATTCTTTAATGTATGAATGAGTGTATCTCTGTTTCTTGTGCCTTTGGGGAGGCTTCTTTTTCCCCTCTTGTTGGTTTATTTTGTCCTATTCTGATGTCTTAGTTTTTGTTCTCTCTTATTTTACTTTATTGTTATGTTATTGAGAACAGTAGTCTCAACCTTTCGAATGTTGCAAACCTTTACTACAGTTCCTCATGTTGTGATGATCCCCCAACCATAAAATTATTTTTGTTGCTACTTCATAACTGTAATTTTGCTACTGCTATGAATCATAATGTAAACATCTGATATTCAGGATGGTCTCAGGCAACCCCTATGAAAGGGTCATTCAGTGTCCCCTGGGGTCTCGACCCACAGCTTGAGAACCACTGCCTTCAAAGCTCGTTTTCTAATTTTCTTTTTTTTAAAAGATTTATTAATTATTTTATTATTATTATTATTATTATTATTATTATTATTATTATTATATGTAAGTACATTGTAGCTGTCTTTAAACACACCAGAAGAGGGTGTCAGATGTCATTACATATGGTTGTGAGCCACCATGTGGTTGCTGGGATTTGAACTCAGGACCTTCGGAAGAGCAGTCAGTGCTCTAAACCTCTGAGTCATCTTGAAGGGGATCCAAGTAGGAGGTAGGAAGGGAGGAACTAGAAGGAAGAGGGAGGGGAACCATAACTAGGATATGTCATGTAGAAGAAAAAAATATTTTCAATAAAAGGAAAAGAAAAGGAATTTAGGCAATAAAATCATTAAGGAAGGAAGGAAAGGGAAGGAGATGGAAGGAGAGGAAAGGAGAGGGAAGGAAGGAAGGAGAGGAGAGGGAAGGAGAGCTAGTTGTCTATGTCATTAGAATTCCTTGACTGGATTGCTATGGCGGACCCTTTCGGACTTCTGCAGCCTGTGGAATTGCTCTCTACCTATTTTCAGGTCATCTCGCATGACTGACTCAGAGCAGGGACTGGTGAGCATCACATCCTCAGTATCACAGTCCAGCAGGGCTAGGCCTTGGCACTGTGAAGGCCAGAGGGCCTCTGCTTCCCTCCCCGCACCTGAGAGGAGCCACACACGCAATCTCTATTTCCCTGAGAAGTAGGACAGGTTGTGCTCCTTAGCCGATCAAGCAGTTCACAGGACACACAAGTGAATCCTCATCTGTCCTCTTCTCTGGACGGACTATTAGAGCACCTGTGCTCCAGCCGCCACTCTCGGCACACCCAGGGAGAAGGGTGCAGAGGTGGAGTCTGTGCTTGCTGGGCTCTGCCTCCTCCTGAAGGCCACCAGGCAGGTGTCTGCCTCCAGCAGATGCCCAGAAGAAACACCTGATTGGAACGTTGACTTCTGAGATGTGTCAGAAGAAGGTGTGGG
>BDUI01007209.1:45037-57282 GCA_002335545.1 Apodemus speciosus
CACAGTAACTGGGGCTGGAATTAAGGCTCTCACACAACAGGGTGCTACCTGCCACCACCATGTGAACACTGAAACGGAGAAGAAACGAGGCCACCTTTGCTCCATCCATTAGGAGCAGGGGAGACAGCTCTCCTGCTTTCTGTGTCCACAGTGGGCACAGCAGGGCCACAGTCCATTTCAGTGGGTAGTCAAATGGGCAAGTGCTGTACAGTGCAACCTTCAAACACCTGGCTTCTGAAGGAAACAGGCGATGCTCACACTAATTGGAAAAGGTGACATCTGTGAAATCACATCATCATAGGGCAGGGGAGGCTGGCTGCCAAACTTAGAAAACAGGTACTTTTCAGGGTGTTGAYTCTTTTTAACTGTGTGTAAGTAAAATGGACATTTATTTTGAAAACTATAGGAAAATCTTTCCATGGAATTGCTGACTCATTTAGAAATTAAACAACAACAACAACAACAACAACAAAAGGTTACTAAACTTTCACGAAGACACTGTAGCTGACAACTGGCAATGAGCAGCCCAACCCTGGCTCCACGACAGAGGGTAAAGAACACTGGAGCCCAGTGGGGAGGACGAGGGGCCAGCACAGGGTCAAAGATAGCCTCTGCCACCCGGGCCATCACAGGTACCCAAGTCACGCTCGCACCCCTCAGAGCACCACCATCATCCCCGGCCACCAGCTGCTCTCTCCCTCCTCACTATCGTGCTGGAGACAGAGTACRTGACCCAATCCCTGCAGCTTGGTCAACCCTCTCTGGGAAGGCAGGCAGGAAGCTGCAGGCTAAAGTCAATGAATAGCTGCACTCATAGAGCAAGTATTTTAGAACTTGAATTTGAAGTCATCTTGGTTGAGTGTGCCTTCACAAGCAAAACTGCAAATGTGAAAGTAATACAGGGTATTGACTGGGACCCAGTAAGAAAAAAATCACCCTCTTTACCTTAAAATTAAAAATAAAGATAAATATTAAGATGAGAAAGTTTTCATACCGAAGATACAAACTCTTCTTGGTCATTCATACAGTCAGACAGACTGTCAGAAAAGTTGACATCATTAATATCTAGCACTGAAGGCAAAGAGTGAGTCTGAAATAGGAAGTTGGAAGGCAGAGAGACGATGGAGCTGCCGGGGCTGATGTGAGAACTCAGGGGGCTGGGGCCCCTGGCCACGGGGTCTATGCTATCCAACGTTTGTCCTCGAGGCGAGTGGTGACCTGTTTTGTACTGCTCAGTCTTTATTCCATCATGTCTGTGCTGGCCATGGGTTGGCCTGGATAGCAGATTAGAAAACAAAATAAATGAAAAACTGTAGCAACTTTTCTTTCCAATAAACGCTGAAAGAAGCATGTTCGTAAGAGGCTAAGCAGCAGGACTCTATTGCTTGGAGAGAGCGGCCCACTCGGAGACAAGCGCTCCTCGCCCACTCAGGCTCTGCTCTCACGTTGCCATCACAGCAGAGGCCAAACAAGCTGTCACTGGGGTGCAGAAGGAGCAGGGCCAGGGCACCCCGTGCACAGAGAAAGTTCACAATGTCACTGTGGGTGAGAGTGGAGGTGGGGGTGCCAACAAAGGCTTCCGGTAGGAAAACACACTAGCTACACAGAACAAACTAAAGCCAGTTGATTTCTCGTTGAAATAACCTTTCTTATSGTAACAACCTACAATTAATTGATCAACAATACAATGGACSCTTTTTATAGAAYGCCGCATTTTACTTCTTATGAACAGGTGCGATGAAGGTGGTAGGAGGCAGCATGGAAAGACTCTGGGGAACAGAGACGCTGTTAACACTACACGCAGGGTGCACAGAACAAAAGCTGTGGTGAAACAAGGGCTGAGCCACCTGAGCCTCTGTGCACAGTGATGGGCAGTGACGGACAAACCAGAGCCKGTGACGACTGCACAGCTCTAAGCCAGAAAGTCTTCGCAAAGCAGGAAATCACCCTGTAGCACACACACTTCAAAGAGAMTTTTAAGAAACTTTACTTAAGGTGCTGGAGAGATGGCTCAGCGGTTAAGAGCACTGACTGCTCTTCCAGAGGTCCCAAGTTTAATTCCCAGGAACCACATGGTGGCTCACAACCATCTGTAATGGGATCCGATGCCCTCTTCTGGTGTGTCTGGAGACAGCAACAGTATACTCACATACATAAAATATAATAAATAATTCTTTAAAGAGAGAGAGAGAGAGAGANTTTTAAGAAACTTTACTTAAGGTGCTGGAGAGATGGCTCAGCGGTTAAGAGCACTGACTGCTCTTCCAGAGGTCCCAAGTTTAATTCCCAGGAACCACATGGTGGCTCACAACCATCTGTAATGGGATCCGATGCCCTCTTCTGGTGTGTCTGGAGACAGCAACAGTATACTCACATACATAAAATATAATAAATAATTCTTTAAAGAGAGAGAGAGAGAGAGAGAAACTTTACTTAAGCTCTGCATTCCTGAGCCCGGCTGCTCTGCTGTGTGCTGGGTTAAAGGTCCTGCCATCTTTGTTTTTGCACACGTGTGTAGCATGCTCCAGCTGAGATTTGGTGCTCATCAAATCTTTCTGTAGTTGTTGATTTTCAGACACTAATTTATTTAATGCCTCAATATAATTCTCCTGAAGGTCTGCTAGTGAAATTTCTTTTGCCTAATAGAAAAAAGAACACTAGAATCACTAGTATGTTTAAGGGTAATTATGACCAATCTACAACAGTGCTGGCTGAGATATTTTCTGTTTTAGTTTTAACTATGGCTTTACTTAGAGAAGTAAAGATTTGTCTTTAGCCCTCTTAAGATGAACATCAGTCTGCCTAGAGGGAAGGAAGAGACAAATCTAGAGGCAGGGTGGCGTCCATCTGTACATGAGTATCCAAGGGATGGAAACAAGGCAGAGGAAAGCTTCAGAGAGGCAGGAAATCAACAAGAATGAGGAGCCCTCTTCCCGCCCTGCTCCCATCCTCACACACAATACTGGTGGAAGGAAATTAAGAGAACTAATTCAAAGAAAGTAATTTAAACACAAGGGTCTAAAGAGAATTCTGGCCAAAAGGGGTAGCTTTAAAATAAATACCCTTTCATCTTAAACCTTTTTGGCATGTGGTTTGATATGCAGTTAGCAACATAGAAGCAGCACTCAACTATATGGCGGGAATCCACCATGAACTGGTCTGAGTTCTGTGATCATTATTTCTTTAGTTCTGTGATTATTATTTCTTGATAATACACATCTACTTTCTTTTTCTAATTTTTTTCATTTAATTAGCATTCTAAAAAATGATGGTAATCTTTATAGTTTAACATTTCATTTTCTGCAAAGAAAAATTGTGAAAGTAAGCTAATCGATAGAGTTCTGATAAACATAATTTACCTGTCAACTCACAAGTGTGTAAATATACCTATAAACTTGGAATGTACAAGATCTTTCAGTAGCTGTCCATAATATCTCAGAGAAGTGTATTCACAGGACACGTGCTACACTGTCGACTACCTACCCACCTTTGTATTTCTAAAATGCAGAGCTACACTGTGAACTACTACTCACCCTTAAGTGGCCAATAGTAATCAAAGCTGCTGCTTTCAYTATGATTATTAATTTGGAAAAGTAGATTCACCTTCCTGGGTGGTAACATGCAAAAACGCATTTCCTAGTAATTATGTTTTGATAATCTATACAGATATTCATACTGTATATAACTCTGAAACCAGAGAAAGCTAACGCTGACAAGATTTTACAACTTTGATGTCTGAAATCATTAAACCAGCATTTCTTAACCTATGGGTCATGACCCCTTTAGCAAAGGTCTATCGCCAAAAATATTTAGATTACAATTCATATCAGTAGCAAAATTATGGTTATGAAGTAGCAACAAAAACGATTGTATAGTTGGGGTCACTACAACATGAGGAATGGTACTGAAGGGTCACAGCGGTTGAGACCCACTACGCATACCTAAAAAGAAGATAACCTTGTCTTTTCTGTGCATCTTTCTGAAATCTCCAAGAGCTATTACCTTATTAGCAATTACTCCAGGAGCATGAACGGGAAAGGTGGCATGACAACTGGGGAGCAGGCATGTACTCAGTGGGGGCAGGGGGTCAGCTCCCATTCAGGAGGGTTCAGGAGAAGGTCAGCTCCACAGAACCCTGCTCAGTCTGCCTTTAACACTTCTGGAATCTCTCAGTTCTTTAATGTGAACAGGGAGTCACTCTAATACTGACAAATGGCACATTTTTAAAGAACACCATAGTGTAAACCAGATTAGTCCACAAATTACTACTCACTCAGTATTGGCTTTATCAGGGCATACAGTCATTTGTCGGCTGCACTCTCACTCACATCCACCTGCTCGTCCATTTATTATCCACTCGTCTAGTCATTAAGCCAGCCAGCTGGTTAGCCACGTGCCCCAGCCCCTGCCTCCACCCATCTTCCATCTCCTTGATAAAACTTTATAAAATATTTAGCTATGGGACTGAGAAGACAGTTCAGTTGGTAAAGAACTTGCTGTGCAAGAGGACCAGAGCTCAGATCTGTAACACTCATGTAAATGCTGGCTGAGCGGACATGGTAGATTGCTGGTATCCTAGTATTTAGAAAAAGGAGACAGGATCTCTGGAGCAAGCTGGCTAGGCAGCCCGGCCCAGCTGGCAAGCTCAGGGTCCACATGAGAGACCCTGCCTCAATACAAAAGGTGGAGAATGATAGAGGAAGACACCCAGTATCAACCCCTAGCTTTCATACATTCACACATATACAGGCATGTACACACAGGTGCACATACACAATCACCCACTCTGCACACAAAAATAAAATTATATTAAATATTTTAAATGTCTGGCTATTATCTCCTCTATTTTTTCCCATCCATGAGTTTGTGCTTTAATTATTTTTTTTCTTTATAGTATCAAAGAGACGTGGAGTAGCAGAAAAGTTAAATGAATATTTGCATCTTAAATGACGGCGTATTTCAGAGTACAACCACACATCAAGCATTTTAAGTAACCAGTTTATTTCACAACACCTGCTGTGCCCATTTCTGAACTTTTACTCCCATGAGCTCTGGGTTCTCTGGGGATGCAAACTGCTGAGGATACTGAAGAACACGACGACTAACTTCCCGGTGTAAAGACCAGGCGGACTTGGGGCTGTATGGATTTACGAGCTTCATGYCCCATGGCTCAGCTSTACTGAAGGCAATCTCTATGTGCATGGGAGAGCCTGCTCTTAAAACACTTGCCAAGAGAGGCCATATATTAACTTTATAAATCATTATCAAGCCTACTGGCAAGAAAAATTATTTTTAAAATTTTTGGTTATTAGGGAAGTTTAATAGCTTCCCTCACTCACTTGAATTTAAATATCTACTTAGTTCTTTGCCCTTTTCCTACTGGGTCTCTTTCCTATCACCTTTGTAGGACATTCTTACTTGCTGACATTTTATGTTAGCCTGTGTCTACTTACAGGTTACTGCCCCCTGTCTGTTCATCTCTTCCGCAGCACTAATGCAGGGCCTCGTGCTAGGCGGGTGCTCTCCCTCAGCTCCATCCCATCCCTCTGTTGTTATTTTTATTCTGAGACAGGGTCTTGTCCAGTGTGGCCTTGAACTCTTGGTCCTCCTGCCTCAGCCTCTCGAGTAGCTGGGATTATAAGCATGAGCCACCATACTTGGCTTCTATGATCAGTCTTTTTAATGGAGCCTTTTGCCATCCAGAAATTTTACATTTTTATGTTGTAAAATCCTTTATGGCTTCATGATGCTTAGAAAATCTTGCCCAACTGAAAGATTATGAAAATAGTCCCCTATCTTCCTAGTTGAAATAAAGTGTTCTTCTAGCCTTTTGCACTTTTCTTCACTCTCGGCCTCCATGCCTATGAAATTGGAACTACTTGGGAGCAAATAGGGAGCTTTGTGACTATGCATCTTTGTGGAGGCTGACTACTCCCTGGAAGTTCAGAAAAAAAAGAATTCAAGCTTCTGACATTTGACCTACACCAAAAAAAGATGGGTCAGAATAGATGCACCATTTTATAAATTTTAAGACTTTTATAATATGATCTTCATACTGTCTGTTAGCCAGTCCTGTTCTGATTTCACAGAAGCTCATATGTATTTCTCATATTCTCCACTAAATTACTATAATGTCTTTAGAGTCAAGAATTTGATCATTTATCCTGTGTTCAATCTAGCACTAAGTATTCTAGAATATTTGAGTAAATTAACTATGCTTCATAGAAATAAAATGAAAACTAAAGTATTTCAAGGATGGCACGGTTTATAATAAAGACAGTGAGCATAACAGCACAGCACTAAAGCAGCACCCAGCGTCCACTTCCCAATCACTGTCAGCACGATGCTGAACCCTTTACAGATAGATACTTTCCTTGCTGAGAACACAGACTATATATGCATCTTATCACACGTAAYAGAAAAAATGTCCTACTGCTACAGCAAAAGCGTCCTCTGGCAGGAGGGTACCTGGACCTCATTTGYGACTGTATCTCCTAAGGGACTGTTCAAACTAGTTAGTTCTACCTCCTCCTAGCATCGATAGTCCAGTTCCGTCCAAAGGCTTCAGACACACAGAGGCTGAGTGTCAGTGTGCGTACCTCATGCAAGCCCAGCTCCAGCTTCATCACTGTCTCGGAAAGACGGCGATTTTCTAATTTGAGAGATTCCAGCTGACTCAGAATCTCCTGCAAAGGAAAACCGGGGGCGGGGTGAACTCACATAAATCAAATGCATCTTACAAAGCTTTTCCATATCATTTTCTCTAGTCTACTTAGTCTAGTCTATGTTGTCTATCCATATAGATAAACTTTTAAAATGTGTGTACATGTGGGGTGTTGTGTGTGTTGCATACACACAAGAGCACAGGTGCGCCTGCTGTTTGTTTGCAGAGACCAGAGCCAACAAGTTCTCAGAATTCACATATCTCTGCTGCCCTATGCCCTGCAATGCGAGGGCAGTAAACAGAACGTGCAGCCATACCTGGCTTTTTATATAGGTTCTGGGAATCCCAACACAGGTCCTCRAGTTGCAGAGAAGGCTTTCACTCCCTCAGCCATCTCCCAGGCCCCACTTAGACTTTTTAAGAGTGTGTCAAAGGTGTTAGCAGGTAAAGCAGCATGCAAGTGATTAACTGTCGCTCAGGGATGAGTGGGGCTAAGGCACAAAGTTTCAGCCATGGGAAGATCTTAGCCACACCCTGCTTCCACCTCTCCTAACTTTCTAGTGCCAACACCACGTGGGACTGCACTTGCATAAAGCATTCGTTTATGTTCAGCCCTCGCTCTGCTGAGCTTTTCTGCTACTAGACTATCTCTATGAAAAGGTTCCTGCCTTTCTTTCACGGCCTTCTGTCTCAGCAGACATGGTCTGGGAAACTCCTTGGCTGCTTTCTTTTAAAGTTCCATCCCACTCTTTCACCCCAACTGAGGAGTCTGCTAACTTGGATCCAAGTCACTCTTAGGTATACTCTATTGCCTTTTCACTATAACTGCTCTATCTGGGGAGAGGGATTTCAAATGCCACCTTTATACAAGGACTTCCACAACTAAATGGCCAGCCCTTGAATCTCAGGCTTTCTGTGGAGCCAACTAACCAAATTTTCCATATAAAAGTTTAGGCTTTATCTGAAACCAAATGTGCCAAACCAACATCTCTCCACGTTTTTCCCAATGACGGCCCCTTTCACAGGAACGCGTCATCTTCCACAGCGCTGCAACCATCTTGTGTCCCATTCATTACAGGGCATCACTCGGCCACCCGAGCTTCATCCCTCAAAGCAACTTCTCTCCCTGTCCCCTTTGCTACCCCAGTCTAATCAAACACAAAGCCTAGCCAACTRTGCGGCCAAGTATCTCCAGAGTAYATCCATTCCCATTTCCCTTGAATGGTGGGCCCTCACCCACTGCCCAGGCCACACCTGGCAGTTATACTAGCTCCACGTGGTCTCTTCCAGCTTACCATTCTCCTCTTGCAGGAATAGAGGTCTTTACTCCAGATATGCAACTCCTCGGCTGAGTTCCCAGCACCTTGCCCACCTACCACTAGGGTAGTGATCATCTTCCTTGTCTGTATCCATCTGGCCTCCCCACCAATCCTCACCATCCTGCTTACTAACCAGCCCAAAGCAGGTGTCTACTGAAAGTTCACTGAAATATAGAAGTTATTCCTTGAACAAATCCATTCTTTAAAAACAAACAGGCAAACATTAAGTGGAGAGAGAGCTCTGGATGACTTTACCTTATGCTCTACGGCCTTTTCTTCTGCCTTCTGCATCTCTGCCTTCAGCTGCTTTTCCATGTCTGAGGAGGAACACTTGGCAGAAGCAATAGTGATATCTCGCTGGTGTAACTCCCGAGTTAGCTGGGAAATTTCCATCTTCATTCCTTCCAGGGCAGAACTATAAGTCTGATCAGCCTGCAGAATCTGTTCCTTCAACTATGGAGAGGCACAAAAGAAAACACCAAAAGTTAAAAGTATTTAGGATTCAGGCATATGGTTCTACACAGCAGTAACTCTGACACTTAAGAGGCAAAGCCAGAGATAGGAAGACCTCAAGATTGAGAGGAACCTGCTCTGGCCAATGATTTCAAGGCCAGATTGAATTTCACAGGAAGACCCCATCTCACAAACAAGGTTTAGAGATGTAGCTCAATGGTAAAGCACTTGCCTAGCATGTACAAGGCCCTAGAAGAACAAAGTATTTAGAGAGAAAGACACCTGGTTAATGACTGCCAGGATAGGGTTGTCATTTCTTTAATATTGTTGTCACTAGTAAATTGCTACAGTAGATAAACCCCTACCAACGTTCATGTAAGCAACATTAAACTCTGTAGGTCTAAAAGAAACATTAAGAGAAAGAAGGAAGGAGACAAGACAGGAAAGGGAGATCACAGAAGGGAGCAAAAGAGGGCACTGGGGAGGAACAGGACACAGAACATAGCACATAYATGTGTATGAAATGGACAAGTAAATGTTTAAGGTACAGAATTTAACAAAGAAAAGTATACAAAAATTAATAGAATAAGGTTATATTTATCTTACCTTAAGACATAAAATTTTTCCTAGATTAAATATACAGAAATTCATCAATTTGCCAACTTGTGTAACTATTCTGAAAGTCTGGTGGTTAAATTCAAACTCATACATTAGTCTCAGAAGACCATGACACTGGGGTCAATGGCAAAGTCTATGTCTAATTTATGTAGTCTCTAAGACTTTCATTCTTTTCACAGCTACAAATTAAAATTTGTTTGTTTGTTTGTTTGGGGTTTTTGTTTGTTTCTGTATCTAGTTTTCTGTTTCTCAGAAAAGAAATAACAGAAAGATAAGAGGTAGAAAGGGGCAAGAGCCTTTGAGGAAGACAGCTTAGTCTATAGCATGCCTGCAGCAGGAGCAGAAGGACTTAGTCTAGATTCCTAGYGCCCACAGAAAATTCATCTTGGAAGGTTGTATACATCTATAACCCCAGCACAGGGGAGAGGGAGGGACAGCAGGCACAGGTTGATGCTAGATCTCAATAGCCAGCTAAGCTAGTCAGCCAATAAATAGACTGGGTTCAGTTAGAGCCCCTGAGGCAGGTGAGGCTGTGGGGAAAGCAATAAGCAGCCACTAATATCTACTTCTGGGCTCTCTCTATATATGCATGTRTGTGCGCGCGCTCACACACACATACACACACACACACATACACAGGAACTAGCAATAATCTCAAACTAATGAAAAACACAAATTAAGCCAAGTATGGTAACAGATACCTCTAATCTCAATATTTAGAATTCAAAAGACCAGAGGATCATGAGTTTGAGGCCAACCTGGGCTACATAACAAGACTAATCCTCCAAATAAATCCTTCATAAAATTAATTTATTTTTGGTATTTTGAGACAGTCTCATCTAGCCCAGGCTGGCACTGATATCCTGTGTCTGCACCTCCCAAGACCAGGATTAGAGTGCAACAGCACACTGWGGGCAGGACCCCTTAATAAAAATGCTCCGAATAACAACAGCCAATGAGGACATTAACTACTTCCTAGCACTGAGGAAATATATATTTATCTTTAGCCARTAAGAAAATGACAGGTCATATATCTTTTTGTAAGAAATAATACAACTGTTCAGAAATCATCATGAACACATCTCAGTTGTGTTTTTAGTCACTGGCTCTCACAGTCTCCCCCACATGCACAGTGTACTTTGATCATCCATCCATGTCATGCTCTCTTAGCCCTCCTCCTCGCACCGGGCAGCTTCTTCCCGCCACGTCCACCAAACTCCCCCGCTGACCTTCCATCCAACAGTCCCCGGACAGTCTCCCTCAGTAAGCGCCCCACCCAGCCCCAAGCCCAGGCACTCGGCCAGGCTTTCACCTTCTTTATCTCTGTCCGGTACTCATTRTTATGCCCTTCCATCCTCTTCAGCTCTTCGTATTTTTCCATTAGTTCTTGGCTCAGCTGTTTACATGTTGCACTCACAGATTCTAAACTGTATGGCAGAAATACAACCATTTATAAATAAAATTCCTGAAACCCATAAGATGAATTATCTAGGTGCACCCTCTTGATACCCAGATACCTCCTACTAGCACCTTAAACTTCAGACCCCTCATTAAAAGTCACTTGCAGCTCCCCCACCACTAGGTGCAGCAAACCCATCTCAACACTGAGGTAGTTTTGTCTTCTGTTTTCCTCTACTCCTTCCCCCTGATTTCAACTTTACTGGTTACAGAATTATAAAGACACCAGCAACTTTACTGACAGTTTTGCTCCAGCTGTGTGGGTTTTCTATAGCTCTATAAGAGAGGGAAAGCCACCAAGAACTGTCACAACAGACTCACATTTCATCGCCCTTAGTGACACAGACACACACTCCATACTATACAGAACCATAAGAACTCTTTAAAGCGTGAGTCCCCAACTCATTCTTCTTACTCCAGAGCCAGCCTTTCTGAGACTTCAGGCCTCGGGGCAGCATGCACTCCAGCACCTTGCACTSCAGCGCTCTTTTCTTTTTTTCTTTTTTCTTTTGGTTTTTCAAGACAGGGTTTCTCTGTGTAGCCCTGGCTGTCCTGGAACTCACTCTGTAGACCAGGCTGGCCTCGAACTCAGAAATCCGCCTGCCTCTGCCTCCCAAGTGCTGGGATTACAGGCGTGCGCCACTGCCCAGTTTCCAGTGCTCTTTTCTGACAGGATCCTTTTGCACCCAAACTGCTAAGCTTTGCTTCGACATGAGCCATTTGCTCCGTGTCTGCCTCTTTGTATCAATGCAATCGTTCGTTGACCACAAAGCACCTCCCTCCCCCAGCCCTTGACGGCCAATACCTTCTCAGGAACTAAACCGGCACTGACCTAATTATAGTCAGCCCAGTCCTCACTCCGCTGTTCACCTTATATAATTCAATTTTTATAACTTGAAGGTAAATTTTTCTAGAAATTTTCTACTTTAAATATGCTAATTYAAATTTCTCAAGTCCTTTAACATGAATATTTTATCTCTAAAACTGAAAGCTCTACGGTTAAAATATTTTACTTCTTATGCTTGCCAAACTTAGCCATTAGCCCTTACCCACTACAGCACACGCTTCTAAATTAGTCTGCAAATGCTTACTACTATATTGTCTCACAAACAGAAAACTTGCCAGATAAGTTATCATTCAAAAATATCATCTCTGGGAGCTGAAAAGATGGCTCATCAGTTAAGAGGACCTCCAGAGGACCCGGCTTCCATTGCCAGCACCCAGTGGCAGCTCCCAACTGTCTGTCGCTCTAGTTCCAGGGTTTCTGATACCCTCACACAGATATGTGAGGCATGCAGGCAAAACACCAATGCACATGAAACAATAATAAAATAAAATAGATATATCATCTTTGTGGTACATAACAAAAGCTCCACCTTCCCAGTCTTAGGTGCTATTCAGACTAAACACCACACTGTTTAGAACAGTCTTTTTGTTCATAGACTTTTCAAAGAAAAAAATTTAAACCATTCTTACTAAACACTGTTATTTATTCATTCTAATTTTATTCTCAGAAATTCTAGAATTTATATTTATCTATTTAGTACTAGTATATGGTTACAATGTGCTAAGCACTGAGGCTAACAGAGGAGTACAATCAGAAATCACATTGTCCTAGCCATTCATGGAAAAAGCAGGACCGGAGGGGCTACAGTGTTCAGTGCAGTGCAGAGGTCAAACCTAGAGGCACAACTTCTGAACCTGACAAGAAGACCATGAAGATTATCAGAAAA